>VUQR01016924.1:0-17487 GCA_015108515.1 Hemichromis elongatus
AACGAAATAACGAAAACTAGAATTAAAAATCATTTTCGTTAACGGAAATAAAAACGAGACTTTGCAAAAAAAAAGGAAAACTAACTAAAACTGAAATGACCGTTCACAAAACTAACTAAAATTAACTGAATTTATAGAGAAAAGGTGTTTAGTTTTTGTTGATGTGAATGTGTCATACGTTAGTCTAGGGTGAGAATGAAGTGTAGTTTCCAGGTTATGTTCTTGCTGTGCCTCATTCTGCCAGCAGATGGCAAGTACCTCGGTCGGGTCGTCTGTGTTGCCGCTCCGTCCACGCGTAGCATCATGTCAGCAAAAGTCAGGAGAAAGCGCCAGAGTCCAATTTGGGATTACTTTGAATATGACTGTGTTTTAGATAAAAGCAAGTGTCTTGTAGTGGAAAGAGATAAAATATGTGGGACATTTCTAAAGGGGAAAAATCCCACAAACCTTAAAGTGCACTTGAAAAGTTCGCAAAAGAAGGCTAACCTAGCTTACCTTGAGAAGGTAAGGGAGCACGCCCAAGCCTCATCCCCAGAAACAGAAGCTAACCCCAGGCCAGGCAGCGTGATGCATGCTGAGACAACCCCACAAAAAACATTAATGCAGTGCTTCCAACATCGACCCGATGGCTGCTGGTTGGTCACATTGCAGGAACATCACAAGCGAGAGGAAGCGTTGGTGAATATTGTTTATTGTTTTTTTTAACAGTCTTGCCCCTGGTATGTAGCTCGTGCTAAAACTATAACTAATAAAAACTAAACTGAAACGAAGGATTTTCAAAAAAATAAAAACTAAACTACCAAAAATATGGTTAAAACTAATATAGAATTGAAAATCTGAAGTCAAAACTAAATAAAAATAAAAACTAATGAAAATTGCAAAACTATTAAAACCTTGGTCTTTACTCTTTTGTCTTGGAAGACTTTCTTAAGTTAGTAAGAGGCCACGTAAAAGAGTTCTGACAGCGTTTAAGTGTGACTGAGTTAGTGCATATGCAAGCTGGAAAAGGAGTATGTGGCAGGTGCAAAGAAGAAAAGCGCAGATATCCTCATGCTTACCTGTCAGCTTTCAGCAAACTGCCTAATTCTTCATTTAACACCAAGGTGAAAGGTTAAAAAGCTTGTTGATCAGGTGGTTTAAAGAAGGCCTACCACTAGCTTTTCCCCTGTAAAGCTTTTAATGGTGATTACAGGAACATGTGCTGCTGTTTAGGACGCCTAGAAAATGTAGTGGCACAGCCTCAGTGTTTACTTATTTTAAAACGGGTTGAGGAATAACATTATTTTAATTTTAGCGAGCGTGTTATACAGTAAAACAGTAAGGACACCTTAATGCTGAGAGCAAAGTGCAGTTTAATTCTCACATATTATCAAAAAGTTATTTCAGGCCAGTTTGTCACCTGACTTTTGTTTTCAGGATTGTGTCCATTTGTTTCACACAGGAAGCCTTACAGAGTATTGCTACCGATCCTGGACTTTATCAGATGCTTCCGAGATTCAGCACATTTATTTCTGAAGGCGTAAGTACATTTCCGACATCTAATCTTCTCAAACATTTCTTTAGCTCACAAAACTTCGCTGAGCATATTTGTGTTCAAAGTGCTGACCTTAGGCTCTCTTTAAAGGTGCGTGTAAACGTGGTGCAAAACAACTTGGCTCTTCTGATTTATCTGATGCGGATGGTCAAAGCTCTGATGGACAACCCCACCCTGTATCTGGAAAAATACGTAAGTGATGGAAACAAATACAATGTTGTATTATTTTATGAAGCTTGTGATATTCAAAATTAATTTTTTCCTTTATCTCTACATCTATAGCTCCATGAGCTCATCCCAGCTGTGGTCACCTGTATTGTAAGTAAGCAGCTGTGTTTGCGACCGGATGTTGACAACCACTGGGCTTTACGGGACTTTGCTGCTCGTCTTATGGCCCAAAGTTGTAAAACCTTCAGTACAACAACCAACAACATTCAGTCTCGTATTACCAAGACTTTTACCAAGGTGAAGATTTTTTTTTTTTTTTTTTTAAATAAATATGTTGTTTCTATATTTAAGAATTTTGATGTGTTATACATACAGCAAAACCTGCCATGGTCCATGTTGTTACATGGATCATGGTGGTGTGGTAGTTAGGACTGCTCTGTGCACTTCACTATCCTGCAACAGTTCAAAGACATCCATGGGTTAGGGTGATTGGCAGTAATAAGTTGGCTATAGATGTGAATGGGTGTCTATTGCTCTGTTATCCTTACAATAGACTTGCGACCTGTCCAGAATGAACAGCAGCTTTCATCTTATGATTGCTGAAATAGACTTCAGCCTCCCTTGGCAACCCTAAATTGGATAAGTGCAAAAGGCTGGATGGAGGGAATCATGCAGAGTATACTTTTTTTTTTAACCCTCTATCACACAAGTGTTAAACAGGCTGTCTGGATTTATTTTTTAATTTTGGCTGTAATCTTTGTAAAATTACAAAATAATTATCTTCTTTTGGCAACCATTTCATTTATCTCTGTTCTTTTTCTCTTTCATTTGCCCAAATGGTTGAGGATTAATGGTACTGTGGAGAACACATGGTGTAGTGTAGGCAGTGCTAATTTTTCTTTAAGAAGTTAAAATAAACAGCTTTACGTGTTCTTATAATCTGAATGATGATGTAAAAATGCAGGCATACATCAAGCTGTGTTGTTCAAGTATGTCTTAAGATTATTAATAAAAACCATTAACCTAGTGTGTCATTACAGTAGAAGTAACAAATATTAATCGCCAGTTTATTAACCCCCCCCCCAGTTGAATTTTTTTTCCCTTAACATATTTTGAGGGTATATTTCCCCTTTTGCTCTTTAGTCTGATTAAATCTTGATGACTTTGTTTTGTGAGCTTTGTTTAGGCAGGTGTGAACATTGGTAATCTCCTGCTGCGACTGAAGTGTTTTGAAGCTTTGGATTCTTATGCAGTAACAGCTAATTGGATAATAAACCTAAATCTCACTAGTAGTGTTTAACGCACATATATGTCCTCTAGGCCAGGACACAACCATTGACTATTTTGGTTCACAGCGAGGCTTTGTAGTCTCTTTGGGCTCATTCAGAACTGACAACCAAACACTAAGTATTAAAACACAGCAAAACACATTAATCCACTTTCTTCTTCTTCTTCTTCTTCCAGAGTTGGCTGGATGATAAAACACAGTGGACGACACGGTATGGCTGCATCGCTGGACTTGCGGAACTGGGACCAGATGTGAGTGGGTTTTTGTTTTCTCTGCTTCTTCTTGTTCTGCCTGTTGCAGTGGAACCAACCTGCTGTTTTTTTTCCTCTGTAGGTGATAAAGACATTAATAATTCCTCGGCTTGCTGTAGAGGGTGCTCGCATCAAAGCAGTGATGGAAGGACCAGTGGTCTCTAATATTGATAAGATAGGAGCTGAACATGTTCAAAGCCTCCTACTGGTAATATATGAATTTTTCTGAGCCTCATACATTACAGTTTGTAAACTAAAGCAGTCCGAACAGATTACATAAACCCTGAGATTGTTATTGAAGTTTTTTTTTCTTCTCCTTTTACAAAGAAACATTGTGCCAGTGTTATTGCCAAGTTACGACCTCAGCCTGACAACGTGGAGCAGTATCGCACAGACTATGGTTATCTCGGACCCATGCTTTGCTCCCATGTTATGAAGGCCAGGACTCAAGCAGCACTGCAAGCTCAGCAAGTCAACAGAACCACATTAACAATCACTCAGGTACAACTTTCATCCAGTTATCACCCAAGTATCCTATACCGTACCATAATTTATTTTATATAGCACTTTAAAACAACACATGGCCAACCAAAGTGCTGTACAGCAGAAATACAAAAAGTAAAATAAGGATAATAAATACAGTAAATAAAGACTAATAGAATAACGGTGCCAGTTATCCACTGAGTCAAAAGCCAGAGAATAAAAATGAGTTTTTATTCTGGATTTAAAGGCCACCATTGAAGTAGATTGCCAGACCATTCAAGGATTTAAAAACCACTAAAAGGATTTAAAAATCGATCCTAAATTTAACTGGAAGCCAGTGTAAGGAGGCCAGAACCAGAGTAATATGCTAAAATTTTCTTTTACAAGTTAAAAATTGTGCTGCAGCATTTTGCACCAGTTGCAGGCGTCACAGAGTGCCCTGGCCAGCCCCTATTAAAAGGGAGCTGCAGTAAACTAAGTGTGAGGTTATAAAAGCATGGGTGACAGTTTCCAAGTCATCCCTGGAAAGAAAAGGCCTAACCTTTGACAGATGTCTGAGGTGATAGAATGAAGAGTTTTACCACCCTTTTACGAGGCCATCAAAAATTCAGTGTTAAAATATAAATGAATGTATATTTGAAAAAAAAAACCCATCTCCGTGATAAATTACTATAATAAGATTATTACAAGTGCCATTGGTAAATATTAGTAACTAGTATGTTTGCCTGTGTTTAATAATGAACAATGACACTTTCTTGCAGCCGCGTTCTACCCTTTCAGTTTCACAAAGTGGGCTAAGTGGGTCATCAGGTCCTCGCACTCCCAGCATCATTAAGGTCCCAAGCTCCCTCACACTGATGTCGCCACGACCTGGTACCCCATCACAGCCATCTCCCCCAGCTACTAAGTACATTGTTATGGCAACCAGTGCAGGAGCCGCCTCAACTCAGCAGGTGATTTTATTTTTTACCACCACTGCAGGAAATCTGCATAAACTGTCTTTGTGGAAAGACACAAAGCCTTTCTCGTATACTTGGCCTTCATATTGTCATTTTTAAGCAGCCACAATAGTTTATGATAATGCGTCAGATTTGACAGTTTATAAATGCTTAGTGTTACATAATGGAAAACTCAATGAATAGATTCCTGTCGATGATTGTCACTTCTCTATAAAATCTACAACCGCTTGCGTGTGTTTTTGTCTCTCTTCAGGTCATAACTCTCAGCTCTTCACAGTCGGCTTCACCAGTAACTAGTACTGTTCCCAGTGCTACATCTACCTTGCAGCCTTTGGTAAAACTGGAGCCTGGCAGTGGCGCCGGATTGACAGCTTCACGACCTTTGCAGAAGTACATAGTCGTGTCTCTGCCCTCGTCTGCCTCTTCGTCTTTGGAGACTAAGAGCTCTGTGCTACCAACCTCAATCTCCTCAAGTTCACTAGATGGAGGGATGAAGCTGGAGCGGTCCGAGTCTCCTGGAGCAAGCACACAGTCGCCACACTGAGACTTGTATAAATAGTGGAGGTTCCTATCGTGTTGGAGCAGCTGAACACAAGGAGATTTGTTTGGGCTGAACTTAATGGGGCAACCTCTGAGGCGGTATGAAGGGGCAATACCTGAACTCTTGACTGATGAGGAGCAAATGTGACCAGGCGTAGTTGATGCCCGATGAAAACCGATCAATCTGTGACATCTTCACTGTTTCAGCTTATATTCAAATTGATTTCATGTTTCTTTTTTACCCTAAAATAAATGGTTTTTTATGAAATCTTTTAACTGTATGTGATTTTTACATTTCTATTGTCAATTTAAGAAACTGATTCTTATTTCGTATTGTCATTTTTGGCATGGCGGCTCTGAGTTTGTAAATTGCTGCCAACATCCAGTATCTGAGCTTGCAAAACAATCCACACAGGCATCAAGTCAGTGCAATAAATGAAAACTGCAGTACAGCGAGGACAAACAACAGAAATGCTACAGTATAGGGATTCTGCTCTAGTCACATAAAAACTTTCAATTACAGTTTTCCCGTTTTCTTTTTGTACTCTTTATATTTTCAGATGAAATTTAAATATATAACTCTAAACTTGGATTACAATTGAGGAAAATTTGTATGAATCAAGTTTTCTGCTACGTTTTTGTGTGTAAATGGGTCCAATGTGTGATGAAAGGCAGCTTTTAGTCCAAATGATATAAAATAAAAAAAAGAGAGCCTCAACAAAACTTAGTTTAAATTCAAAATACCCATTTAAAAAAGTAAAAACAATATATACAATCCTGCATTTGAAATGTTGAGTTAAAGGTTTCTGTCAGCAAGTGAAAACAATGTAGAATAATGCCTTTTGTTTTAAATACTGTAATATTTATAGAGATGACATATAGTTACTTTGTGGTAAATATGAATTTTAAAGGCTTTTCCTTGCTTAAGTCAATAAAGAAAAATAGAGGCCACAATTGCGTTGTTTTAATTTTGTTAGAAAGTAAACACGGTGTAAGAAGTACAATTCTTATGAAGCTTTTAAAGTTTTCAAATACAATGACAAAACTGAGACAATGCACCTTCAAAGTAAAAGCTGCACCTATCGGAATTCCTTCAGCAGATTTCGGCGCTGAGCCACATACATGAGTAAATAGTATTATTATAATTAGTAGTAGTATTAGTAATAGTAAGTATTGAACACTTGTCAAAGCTTTCTATTACTTTCACACTGCTAGTCCCCTGTGGTCGGTGATGGGCTTGTGATTCACATGTACATATGTGTAATCATTTTTGTTTTTTTTAAATGTTTTTGCCTAAGCTCATTAGTCACTTTGGGTGACTTTTATCACAATAGAAATATTTCACTATTTAAATTTCTTTTTAGTTTCTTCTTCCTTTTGGCTCTACCATAAGGCTGTTGGACATCTGAAATAAGAAAGAGAACCTTTGTTTTCATCTTGACTGTAGCTGGAAAGCCATGTATGGCTGAATGGTTGTAATTATCCATGGCTTCCCCTTAACCTTTATGTGGAGCCTTTCAAGGCGGTTGAATTTATGGAGAAAAAAATAGTGGGAGCTCAATGACATTAGCTGTGTTCACAAACTTTTCATTTAAGTTTCTTTGGAAGCCCCATAAACCCTGCTGTGCTCTGACTTGTCATAAAAGTGTACATGGGGTTAAAAATCCAAAATCAGTCGATAGAGGCACTGTAAAAGATACATTACAGTGAAAGCTGACATTTGATCCCGGTAACATACTGCATAGTGTTATGGTGTTACAGTGTTTATAGAGGGTTAAGTTGCTCGGGGCTGAGCATCGTTTTTTGGCATTTTAAAGAGATTCACATGAACACCGTGCTAAATATTTCTTTATGACTCGAGAGTAAGAAAACCAGCAGTTTAAAAGGTCAAATTATTTTTCACATAAAACTTTAAAAAATGATATTCAACTAAAATGACCAAGAACCTTAAAAACTAACTAAAATATAAATACGAACTTATGAAACTTTTTCATTATTAAAGCTTAAATTTGCTTATTTGTGTGGTTCAGCCAATGACTGTAGAAAACAGTCATTGGCTGCTGTCATTGGTAATTTTCTACAGTCATTGGGTTCAGCACTTTAACTTTACTGCAACTTTTACTTTGGAGGTTTACTTTTTACTGTCTTTATGTCCGGTTTGTTTGAAAAGGAGCAGGCGGATACATTTGTACTCCAACTTCCACATTTAAAATGCAATCTTAAGTGCTATTAACTATGCGAACATGTTTGTAGTTATTGTAAAATGGAGCTCATATAAAGACTAATTGTCTTATCCAAATCTAAAGGCATAAAAACACGATGAATTATTGCTATTATCTTTTTTAAAGCTCCAAATTATTTTGACTTTTATTTTGAAAGCGCAAGTATCAAAGCGAGGCAGCTTCCTGTGCAGACCTTTTCGTTTTAGCCATTGGTTTTATCGTGTAGCTGTAGAGCTGAAAACTCTGGCAAAAAATCCTGCAATTACTACAGTTACTAAAATCTACTGCAATTACGGTAGACATGAATTTCAAAATACGGCGTTCTGCGAAGGAAGACTGCAAAGACATATCGAGGATGATAATGGTGAATTATAGTTACCTTACCTCTCTGTTTTTTCCCCCCACTTCACAGTACTTTCACAGCGCTCTGGTAAACGTTAGCTCGATATCTGAAAAGTTATATTTTATTTCCTAATGATTCTCCTGAGTGTGTTTCTCAGTTGACATAACAGTAAAACGGCGTTTTCCAGGATTTGGCGGTTTATGAAAAGATGCCTGACCAAG
This sequence comes from Hemichromis elongatus, assembly GCA_015108515.1. Classification (NCBI taxonomy): domain Eukaryota; kingdom Metazoa; phylum Chordata; class Actinopteri; order Cichliformes; family Cichlidae; genus Hemichromis; species Hemichromis elongatus. Next base: position 8,010 of record VUQR01016924.1, read on the forward strand.
TGAAGATTTCGTATGAAGGTAATTCTCAGATAAGTTAAATGATTACGAAAGTAAAGATTTGTTTTTCTAAAAGTAAAGTTGATGTATAACTTTTAATGAGTTTTTAAACCGACTGGAAAAATCATGTGTCATGCAATATTGTTAATAAGGGCCTAGTTTATGCTTATATAATGACTGGCAGCTGCAAGTGAGTCAGCCCACAGTCCTTAAATGGAGTGCAGCCATCTTTACAGTTAATCAGTACACCTGTGCACCTATTAACCGTAAATTAAAATTAAATTAATAATTTTAATTTATAATTTAGTAAATTAAATTAACCGTAAAACAGTATTAAAGGGCAAGTTTTGAACTCCAAACAATTGGAATATCATAATCAATCATCATAATAAATGTCACTATTAAAAAGTAAAGTTCTTTTAAAAAAAAATAATTATACAGTTTATGGCACAATATGAAAGAAGGTTTTCTGAGATTGTTATAGAGGAAACTTTTATTTTCATTTGTTGTCTCAACAGTTTAGGGACACACAACACATATGCAAATAAAAGTAAATGTCATGTTTATGTTATATGGTAGAACTGGAATAAGGTGTAAACATTCCCAGTTTCAAACAGACCTTTCCAGCAAAAATAACTCAGGTGAATTAATTATTTTCACAGCGTCTGTGTCCCATTTCACCTTTCTCATGAAGCCATAGCAGAGAGATTAATGTCCTGGCAGAATTTACCATTTTAAAGCTGCAGCTCACCACTAGATGACAATAGATTGCAGATTTCAGTCAGCTGAGTTCTGTTTTCTTACCCCTCCTGATTCAATTGCATAATCCTCGCTGTAGGACAAAGAACTCTGGCTGCTGTTCATCTGTAGTTCATTTATGTTGGTTACCTCAACTTTCAATATATTTCCACATCTATTTATGCTGGCGGCGGCTATAGAACTTGGTGAAAAGAGTTCAATATGAGTCGATGAGTGAGTGAAACTTTTGTCTGATGACATTGAGAGTTGAGTTGTAGAGCACTTGATGCTGCTGTTAGTCACTGTTAGGTCTGTTAGCCGGCATTTATGAAACTGCCTTTGAAGTGAATTTAAAACTGTTGGATACTTACTGGATAAACGCCCTTACAATGTGAGATGGTAACTTTTTATCAGAGGAAACGTGGATTTTTTAAATTTTTTTTAAGGACACTCAAACACAACATTACCTGGAATAAGGTTAGCTTATAACCAGCCGCTGTTGTCTAGCTGGCTTCTTGTCAATTGTCTGGATTACGAAGGGTCGCATGTAAAATCTGCCTACAATAAGTGGAATAAATGAGCATGATTATGCATGTTTTTCTTGTGCTAGAGCACTGACATCAGTTCAGGAGATGAGACTTGAGGTGAGGAGGAAGAAGAGGATGTTTTATCCAGATGCTGGTCGTGTTGTCTCTTTCCCTTCTGTGATTAAAAAAAATTATAGGTACGATCCATCACATTGATTTTGAAGGTGTGGGCATGAATTAAACTTGCCTCCACAACAGTGAACATCTAAAAACAAAAACAAAAAAAACTAACATTATACCAGCTGGTGTTAGGCTGGAGGGGCCTAAAAATCACACTTCCTGCTGATAAACAGGGGCTGGTTTGAGGAATGTGTTTCTCGGTCACTGTGTTCAAGATGGTTGGGCAGCAAGGTGGCTTCACCAAACCAGCGCCTGTTCTGATGTATTTTAGTTGATCCATTTCAAGTTTAGAATCGAACTTGGAATTAATCTTCCAGCAAACATCAGTTTGTTAGAAGATGTAATTACACACTAATCCTGAAAATGCGCCAACAACATTGAGAGTGACATCCTCCTCTCTGCTCCTTAATGCTGTCTGGTTGCTATGGAAATGCATAAATATTTCTTTCAAAATAACACACACCTACAAAGAGTTAACGTTAACCACAAATTTCACATCTGAGCCTAAACACTCGCGGCCCAGTACCAAACGACTCATGCATCGGTACGTTTCTGTGGCCCGGGGGTTGGGGACCGCAGTCATTAGCTGAAACAAATATCAGCTCAATCATTAGTCCAGCAATGATTAACTGAAGGAGATTAGGATTAAGTCCCTTAGATATAGGTGTATATGGTCAACTGCAGTTCTTCCTGTACTTTTCCCTATCAATTGTCATGCAGCTTCTTTTGAAACACACCCAATCTCTCTTTTATTGTAAGATAAAGATAGCTGGATTACTAAGTGTCTTTAAAAAACAAATACAACCAGGCTCTTGAACTTTTGATATCTTGTGTTTTTCTATTGTGCTCATAAGTAAACAACACACTGTGACTCCAAGCATAACAGAAAAGCATCCTTTCAATTAGAAGCCTGGAACCTTTGGAAAAATTTACAGTAAATGATTGTGATTCACAGCTGTAGACCCTAATGCTTTTCCTACTCAAAACAGAGGAATGTCAGTATCACCACTTGCTGTTAACAAAGAGACAACTTTAAAAATAATTCAGTTTCTCAAATGTATGTTTTTGATGCTTCTTCTTGTTTCAGAGCTGTAAAAATAGAGATTAAACATGTTTATACTGGTAAAATTTTCTCGTGCAATTTAGAGCTAGAGCGTGATGGTTTCTGCCAGAACCCCTTCTTTGAATGCCTCGTTGCAGAAGTACCAGAGGAGCGTAAATCTATTGAAGGTAAATGTTCGATCTTGGTCTTTTGTTTTTATTGCAGTCTTCCTTGTCTGCCATCCTTGATCTTATCAGCATAATAAAAGGTTTCTGCCCTTGCTGTTTAGTTATAGATAGGTATATATGTCTGACAAATTATAACAAAACAAATGTTACCTCATAAATCAACAGTGGCAGATGTTGCTTATCTATTCCTCCTGAAATCTAGATAAGCATTGTTCTTTCACATGTTAGAAACAAACATAAACCTTGCTCAGACAAAGCCGTGCTGCTGTATAATTAGGAACTTCCTAGCTCACGTCACCACAGCTAGAGTCAGCATTAGATTATTTTCGTTTAAACTTTTTATATCTGTAGTCCTTAATAGCAGTAGCGGTCTGTTATGTTAGCAGTGCACACACATGTTCAGTTTAGTATAAGGAAGATAAAGGTTTTGCCATCATATTTGTCATAATGTCATAACTTCCCTTTGTAATTGCCTCTTTTTGTTTATATAGGATTTACAATCATCGGGTATGCCCTTTACTTTTACACTTACAGTACCTGGAAGGGACGGGCGGTATATTTGGAGGACCTGTATGTGATGCCAGAATTCAGAGGTACAACATCTCTTGTGGTTTATCAACAAAATTAAAATAAAAAGCTTTTTTTTTTTTTATATATATATAGCAATCTAGATGTATTTGTTACCTTATCATGTTTATGACTTCCTCTGTAGGAAATGGCATTGGTACAGCTTTACTGAGCAAAGTTGCAGAGGTAAGACTGTTTTTGTAGTTGTATGGAAAAATATATATTTTTAATTTGATTTGGCTCGTTTGGAAGTTATTGATTGGGTAATATCAGCTGTTTTGTGTTATAGCAAGTTAATAGTGCACGATTAAGCTCAGGACTGTTTTTTTATTTGTTCAGATTGGGAAAAAGAAGCAGTGCGTACGGCTGCAGTTGTCTGTGTTAAACTGGAATACGCCCTCTCGAGACTTTTACGCTGCTAAAGGAGCTCAGGACCTCTCTGTCACCGAAGGCTGGCACGCTATCCGCTTTGATGGACAAAACTTGGACAATTTAGCAAATGGAGCACCTAAAGACTGACAAGAAAACTATGCTCCTTACCGCTGTGCAAACTGGCACTTGTTTTAAAACGTTGTTGTTTTTCTCAATAAAACAGCCCTCATTATACCTTGTCTGTCTCCTTGATTTAACAAATTAATTTACAGAGGACGAGTGATGTAAGATACACATTACTTTAGTATTTTTAATGTGATATAGCGCTCCTTTTGATTTCTTCCTATATAGACTGGAAATGGTCGAGGGTCACATAAGCACACTTTGGCCTGAGTAGCATAAATCTGCACTACAGTGTTTCAGTACATTTTTTATGTTTTCATGTCCGTTTCTAAGGAACTGAAAACCCAGTGGATTAGTTTCTGTCTAAGAGTGATGCAGCTACTGTGACCAATTAAATAATGGAAGAGATATTGAAACAACCTGGTAAGAATGAGTCCAACAGACACCAACAGAATTTCGGAAGTGCTCTACATTCACTTATGCTATAAATGTTGTATTATAAAATCTTACATTTACATGTGACTCTAATTAGGTAAATCCAATCCGTTTTCTGTTTTGATTTAAAAGACTCAAATGAAAAGCTGCTATGCAAACAAGTTCTGTGAATGTCCCTTTATTTGACTGTGCAAAGTAGTTAACAATGACAACAACAATGTCACCAGTGCTAAACACCACTGAGCATCACTAGCAGAAATCACAAACTCATCAACTTTCCTGATTTAGGGCATTCGGTTACTATAAACTGGTATATATCTGTGTATAAAACATACAAATCCTCAGGAGTGTGTTAAATCAACATACAATCAACAAAATTATATGAAAATATAGACTTTATGTGCCAAGCTACTCTGTTTATGTTTGTTTCATACCTTTCATTCAGGTGTGTTCAATTCATAAGTGGATGCTCCAAAAATAAAACCCCCAAAACAAACAAAAACCTCACTGGATGAAACCACTCATGTACTGTTACTGTGATAAATTATGCATGGGACCATTACAAAACACAATATATCAACTGCGTGCTTAGTTGGAAGTGCAAATTAATGTGACTTTTGCATCAAAAATTTACTTATTGTAACAGATTTTGTCCTTGGTGTAAACTATGATAGTAATCAATATTATACTGCCACCGTTTTCATTATGTAAGTCATGGCTGAAATGTAACTAAGTAGATATATGTTTAGAATAGTAAGAAGATTTTTACAGTATAAATACAAAATAGTTACAAGTTCATGTACTTAAAGGATTAAAAACATGTAATTTAAAGATTGTTATCATAAAGTCAATCCACCAAATCAACAAAATTCCATTCAGAATTAGTGTTTTCCAGTATAATTGCTACCAGATTAATTTGCTCTCATTGTCTCTTCAAGAAACATTTGGAATCAGCTTGTGTTTCTGTCTACACATTAACCTCTTAGACGTATGCGTTTCTGTCATAGTTGCTTGGTACAGACTGAGACGGTGCCACAGCTGATATCACGTGTCTTCTGGAGGATGGTTGGTATGGATACGGTCTAAAATACAAAAGGCATGATGCTTTTTGTTATATTAGTGATACACCTGTTATACTATGTCTGGTGAAATAAACTTTTCAGCAACAGTTACTCACATTTTTTCATTGTCAGTCATGATTCTGCAGGCACACAGCAGACACGAGCCTCCACAAATGGCAAGCGTGGCTGAAGCCCAGCCAATATACAGCCCCTCTCCGAGCTCATACCTGCAAGACAATAAGATTTATTTCTATGACTTTTTGTTTGCAATATTTCTTTAATAATATCAGTGTTTATCTATTTTATCTACTTTCAGCTGTCTGAATTACTGATGCAGATTATATTGATTTACTTTGTTCCTGGGTAGAGACTGTCAAAGAACTCCTGGGTGATGTTTGCTGCGTACCAAGACACAGAAATCATAGTGCAAAGCCCTACAAAATGCAAAAACAAGTTACATTCACAAAGTGTACATACCTCTTATGAATTAAAAACAAACTGATGCATAGTCAAGTTTAGAAAACCTTTTAAGCCAGTTGCATAAGCTTTTTTTTAAAGGACTGTTTCTTTTTAACAACTTTACAAGTTGTAGTTCAGTAAACTGTAGCAATTATTTAAAAGATCATATTGGATGAAAAATAAATGTATATTGATATATAGCTTTTTAAAATAGAGGAAAAAATACTTTTTGGTCAATGAGATGATCCTATCACTGGGCTCACACACTGTTTTTAGGTGGTGTAACCCTTAGTGCTATTGAAATGCATAAACTCTTTTTAATAATGGTCTAATATTAGAAGGTTGGTTAGAGTAAGGATAACCTTTTGAACTAGTAAACCATTATATAATGGTGCTATGATAGCTTGTCTTCTGCAAATAGAAATTGGAGAACTAGGCATGCTTATATTTGAACAGGCACTCTAATGCAAAGATTCATTTGGGGGTGTGAACTGTCTTAAATTTGCCACCTGACTTTGTTGAGGCTGGGCTGTATTTCTGGTTTCTGTAAGTCTGGTTCAAATATTCAGGCAAATACATTACATGCAAATATTAAAATGCTTGTTTTAAATGAAAGGAAAATAAGTTGGGGTTTTTTTCCCATTAGTCTTGCATCCACCCCAAGTCTTTACCTTGGAGTAAAAAAAACACTCCTCCAATGGCGGCGATCCTTCCCTTCAGAACATAGTTTTCTCCACCTATTTTCGAGCATTTCATTCCTGCAAGTGTAGCCACAAGACCAAATGTCCCAAACACAATGGAAGCAATCATCAGCGCTCGGGTGGCCTGAATGTATCCTGTGTGCAAACAATAAAAGAATAACACATTGACTTATGAGTTTGTGTACCATATAATTATATATACATAAGTAAAAAACATTTAAACAGTAAGTTGGTAAGAACTTTTATATTAAGAACTGTTTATATTAAGCTTCATTAAAAAAATTGTGGCTCTCAGATTTTAATTTGTTTCAAATTTCAGTGAGAACTTTCACTTAGTGACTCACAAGACGCGTGCAATGATAGGAACTTTAGGCAAACCACAAGTGATAAAATACTCACCATATTGTTAAATATGTGTTAAATATTGTCTCAGAGAACAGGAAATGTTTGTCCTTTCAGGTCTTAGCAGATCTTGTGACCAGGCTCAGCAGCCCATCTTGGTTATTTTTTACTACCAATCGACTAGAATACATAGTATAGAAATGTTTGCCACAGGGTTGTAGTCAATACTGGATAACTGGTATAACTTGATGCTCAGACAGTGACTTAACCAAATACAAACCAAAGTAGATGCTAACTGCTGAATGAGCATTAATGTTGCTTCTTATAATTAACTCAAATTTTTTATTACATCTGTCTTTTCTGGATTTACTGGTTGCACTGACTCTGTTCACTAGTACTTAGTACAGATCAAGCAAAATTTTGATGAAAACATTCGTTATTCAGTATTAATGATTTTTCTTTTTTGGGTGCTCTGTTACAAAAGCTGTTTTTTACAACATAGTTTAAGTTGGTTTAAGAGAAAATCTTACTTGGAAAGTCTTGGGCTTGAGTAGCTAATCCAGATAAATTACCATTTAATTAATTAATAGGTACTTAACTTATTAAAACTAAAAAACAAAACAAGAACATTTAGAAGTTGACTACATACCACTAAGCGCAAGCAAAGATGGGAAATCGCGGCAGTTATGAATTCCTATAGAGTCAGTTGCGCAGGACATCCAGAGGTTTTCATAGATTGTTGATGTGGTGATAACGTTACCATCCACTGTAGATACCTTCCAGTATCGATTTGGAAGGGCGACCCCAACCATTATCCAACCCAGAAAGCCCAGAAAGAAAGCAAACGCTTCCACTGCTGGGTTCATTTTTCCTTGTTTTTTGTTGTTGTTTGTTTAGCCAAAACCGTAAACGGTTATCCAACAAAATGTAGACTTAAACGTTAAACTCCCAACTACGTTCCCACACAAACATGAAGGATTGTTAGCCACAGAGCCTCAATGTGTCAGAAAATTTCCCAGCAACCCCTGAGCTAAAATATCACAAAAAGCACAAATCAATGATTAATTCCATCTCACCCACTTAAGATTCCCTTTTATTCTGGGTCCTATTCAACCTTTTCAAAGACTCCAAATGTTTACCCAACTTACAGGGCCAAAGAGAGGTGCTTACCAATGTCTGTAGACTTAAAGCTAGGTGTCACCTTTTGCCATTTGCTTTAATCACCGTGCCAATAGCAATAACTGATTATTAATGGGATTCAAGCCATGTTTTGGCTCCTCATTCACCCCCCTTCCAAGGGATGATGGTAACAGCTGTGGTACTAAGTGATGAGGATGCATAGGCGTAATCAAGCCTGCTTGCCTGTCTGCAAACCAGATGGACTCATGATTAGTCTTTTAGATTGATGGAATTTGGTAATGGATCAAAGAAACGTTTAACGTCAAAATGTACTCCCTTCCAAACAGTTTTAAACTAAATTGCTTAAAATGAACATGTTATCTCTGAACATCTGTAAAAACAAGTTTTATTGGTTCTGCAGTGAAGAAAAGTGCCAGCTTGCACAAACTAGGGAATTGCTTGACCTGCTGCTTAATGTAGTATGGAATTATCATGTATAAAATAACAAAGGCCATAAATATCCATCACACAAAGCCTTAAATATAGTTGACATTGTTAGAGATCCAGAAAAAAAACAAGAACAGTGCCAATTTACAGCCCTGCAAAGGGTTTTATTGTTCAGGAGTTTATTTTCTTTTAATCCAGGACAGTCTATTATTTCCAAAAGACCCATAAAATGTATAGAAACTTTACTTAGAGAGACATGACAAAAATAAACTTGCATCATAAATTTGGCAGAAATGTTTGTTTAGACTGAACAGATACTGTTTTTGTTTTGTTTTTGTTTTGTTTTTTTAATTTATGCCACCCCTGCAGATTACAGATTATCTTCTTTATGCAGATTGGGTTATTTGATTATTATTTAATTTTAAGTTTGAAGCACTTTGAAGAATGCTTGCAATTTGGTGAATCATCATGAGAAATTTAAATATATATATGACAATATGCACGCTGTGCATTTAATTCCAAGCATTTTTTTTAATGTTAGCTAATTAAATTACCTTAAATGACAGAAATTAAAAATGTTCTTACCTGGAAGAGCAAAAAGAGAAGGAAAGTCACGACAGTTATAGTTCCCTGTTGAGTCACTTGCACAAGACATCCATAAGTTCTCATAGAGATTAGAAGTTAAAATAACACTCCCGTCTTGAGTTGAATCCCTCCAATGCTGATCTTCTAGTGATATAAAAATCAATATCCAACTTACAAAACCTAGAAAAAGTGCTATAACTTCAATTTCAGTGTTCATCTTGACCGTAATTCCTATTAATAATTAGCAGAAGTAATAATAATTGCAGGAGCTCTACTTGCGACTTCTGTATCTGATATACATTTTGGGAGTGTGAGAACTGACTCAGGATTTTTTTTTTCTCATGCACTGATACCTGGACTTATTTCAGCATTGATTTATAGCCTTACAAGTCTGCTATTCCCGCCCAAAATACATGACATTACACGTGGTATGCAAGTTACCAAATTTAAGTATACAAGGACCATTTTTAGAATATATATATATATATGTGTATATATATATATATATATATATATATATATATATATATATATATATATATATATATATATATATATATATATATATATAAATGTATATATATATATACATATA
>VUQR01016928.1:0-13847 GCA_015108515.1 Hemichromis elongatus
AGTACACAGCAGAAATGGAATGAAAGTTTGATAAGGAGCAAGAAAAAGAGCTGTTTTTTTAACTCAGATGACAGCAGTAGATTGACAGCTTCCCTTTTCCTCATTATTTTGTGTGTCTGTGTGTGTGTGTCTGTGTGTGTCTGTGTCTGTGTCTGTGTGTGTGTGTGTACCTAGTAGCTGCTGAAACGTCATACTTTTTTTCAGTTCTCATGAGGGCTAGCACTGATGTTGACAGTGACCCCGCTCTGTTCTCTGTAATGTCAACATGTCTGAACACATCTCAGCTCCCTGCTGCTGAAAACACTCTAGCGCACATACTCGAACTCAAATCTCAGTGTGTTACTTAAAAAAGAGGAAACGTGGGTGACTTGGACATGTTCTGCAGTTTCAGATGTGATTTTTTTTTTCTTTTTCGGCTCTCCATTTTTTCTTCTCTAGACTTTGATACGAGCATCCTGCCCATTTGTAAGGACTCGCTGGGCTGGATGTTCAACAAGCTAGACATGAACTTTGACCTACTCCTGGACCAGTCGGAGCTGAGTGCCATCTACCTTGACAAGTATGAACTGTGCATGAAGCCTCTCTTCAACTCCTGTGACTCTTTCAAGGATGGCAAGCTTTCTAACAACGAGTGGTGCTACTGTTTCCAGAAGCCCGATGGTGAGGAAAGGAATTATTATAGAAAAGAAATTATTAATGCATTAAGGAAGATAAATATTCGAGGCATTCAAAGACTGTAAATTAGTAGTGAATGTAAAGATAATGGGTATTTCGGGAGCCTGATAGCAAATGATGAATGTATCCAATATAAGACATCACTAAGCTGTTAGTAGAGGGAAACAGGTTTGAGTGACCATTAACTATAAGCTAAGATATAACTAGGACTGTTTTAGTTTTCAATTTAATCATACTGACTTTCTTCTGTTTGTGTAGGACTGCCTTGTCAAACTGAGAAGAGCAGGATCCAGAGTCAGAGTCGAAGAAAGAGCCTCATAGGTCAGTCTGAAGTGGCAGCTGTCAGTTGCTCACTCCTTTGAATGCCCTTGATGGAAAACTCACGACCGCACAGTGAAATGGCAGTTGTATTTCTTTTAATAAATAGTTTCGAGTAGGGGAAAAAGGAGATATTGCACCCGCACTATAAAGCACATCCAGGCACTTTGTACACATGTCATTTGTACCCATTGAGCAGATCGTGTAGTGTTTCAGCTCACTACAAAACAGCCTGAAAAATGAGCTGGGACAGGGTCAAATGAAGGTAAGAGAAAATAGGTGTGTGCGCTTGTGGATGTGTGTTATCGAAAGCGACTGCTTTTCCTTAAGCAGAATGTATGGTTCCTGTCCTGCAACCTTCACAGCAGTAATTGATTGTTGATCTCCCTCACCGTGTGAATACACAAGAACTTTTGCTGCAACTTGAGGACATGTACATCTAACCTCTGCTGAGCAGAGTTCACATTATATGCTCAGTTTTTATTTTAATTTTTTGTCTATTTAACCCTTCCCAGCAGCTTTCTATAACTTTCTCTGACTTTTCGTCATCCCTTCTCATTTTCATCTCCAGGCACTTACATTCCCCGTTGTACCGACGAAGGCTACTTCAAACCAACTCAGTGTCACGGCAGCACTGGCCAGTGTTGGTGTGTGGACAAATATGGCAACGAGATTGCTGGCTCTAGAAAACAAGGCAACCCCAACTGTGGTAAGTCCAAGCCACACATGCAGATATTCTTCAGTTTGCTACAGAAAAACAGTAGATTTATTTCTATGTTATTTCTCTGGCCTTCTGTGCTTTGATTCACATTGTCTGCTTGAACATCTGTCTTTTTTGTTTCATTTATAATCTTCTGCAAATTAGAAAGGCTGCAGATCGCTTCTTTACAACGCTGAAAGACAGAGAGCACTGCAGCTGCAACTTTGTTCTCTTTCTTTGCTCAGTAATTCTCCCGATGTGTCTCTATCTGTACTGGTATCTACGGATCAGTTATCATTTAGGAAATAGATAACATTAGGCATGCCTCTGGAGCCAATTCAGCTGTTTCTAATATGCCTGATTCTATCTGCCTCTGATATCCTGCTCCTGTACCTCTGATAAAACACCAGCATCTTGCAAGTCAAGACAGAAAATTTGTCACACTTGTCAGCAGGGAGCAATGTCAAAAGATCTGTTATGAATATGAATTTGAAGCAGTGCTGCGGCGTACCTCACAGGAGAGAATAAACAAATAAACTATTGCCTGACATTATATTTTGACAAAGAATATGCAAGATTAAGTTCTTTGACATGTTATAGTGATAGTTAACAAGCTAGCCATGGAAATTCAAATGAAATGGTCAAAAGCCAATAAAAGCACTTTGCTACTAATCAATTGCACTGTGGAAAAAAGAACAATAATTAGGAGGAAAGAATCCAGACAGACATACTGATTACCAATCAAACAGCCAACTCACTGGCAGATTGCACCTCACTCGGATGCCAGTCTAGTCGAAAACCAGCAAATGCAGGTTCCAGTATTGATGTCTGTCCAGCCTCCATGCACACATGCGCACGTGTAGACAGCACCAGTCCTTTGTCTCTTTTCTAACAAGCTCATCTAACTCTGGCTGATTGGCCTCAGGCAGGGGTTGCCTGGAGTTCTCCCATTCTGGCCTGCGTAGAACAAACAGGTAGCAATGCAGCAGCTCTCCACTCAATAGCCTGAACACAAGGACACCAAACTGATTTTAACAGTGTAAGTGCCACTCAGCCACAGCGCAGTTGTACCCAGGTGTAAATAGGCTGTTTTGAACACAGACTAATTTCGAGGTCCGAGCATCAGAAAAATGCTGGAGGCAGAAGCTTATAATGACTCCTGTTCACACTGTAGCTCCACTGGATTTAGCATTAGTCTCCCATTAACCAAACACCATTAAAACCACCCAGTATAATCAGCTCCTCACATCCGCATGTTGTTTGTTGGATAAATTAACAGAAGGCACAAGTTGTTGGGTTTTTTTATTTATTTTTTCTAGTACATTATTTATTCTCCTGAAAAGAATGTATTAGCCTACTCTGACTCTGTGCCCTATTTCAAGAGTTTACACCCAGGCTAATTGCTAACATTAGCAATTAGTGCAAAACAAAATAAGGCTGGAGCTAATGGGAATTGTATTAGTTTTGGGTGTAAAGTGTTATACTGGATGTTTTGTTTTGCATTATGACCCCCTGTACCCTCTAATGAAAGTTTTGACAGCTCTGTATATATCAGTAAAAATGTGGTTTGATGACCATTAGCATAGTTTCTGGGTTTTTCCAAAGGTAGCTGCAGAGGCAGAGACCACCTTTGCTAACTGTTGAAGCAAACCCAGTAATTTTGTTGTATAAGCAGGCCTGAAATATGACAGAAACCTCTAAGGTCAGAAAAGTGCTGCAAGGGTTACTTCCAGTAGGCTTTCAAGTTTGAGGGAGCCCACTAGCAAAGTCCTGAGAATTTATAATCTGGGAAATCATTAATATATGTATCATATTTGCTGTGACTTCGTCGAGGAATAAGTGTGTAATCTGTTTTTTTTGGTCATCTCTCTACAGATGAGGATCAGGAGACATCGGGGGATTTTGGCAGCGGCGGTGCGGTCATACTCCTCGACGATCAAGAAGAGGAGCCATCACAGACCGGTCGGAGCCGGCAGAAGAAGAGACGGGGCCGCATCCATCCCCGAGGGACCATCGAGGACGACGAGGACGAGGAAGAGGACAAGGATGATGAAATCGGCTACGTTTGGTAGCTCCGCTCCATTTTCCTTTGCCATCAGCTGACCAGGAAACTCCGTTAACTCAGCACAGATCTAAAGCCATTCCAACGTCTCTTCCTCCAGTTACCTTGGCAGCAGTCCATCTCCTGGCCCCTCAACCTGCTACTGCAATCTCTGTCCCTCATCCAAATCTCTCTCTTCAGTGAACCTCATCTGACCTCTTCATTTTCAAGCGTTTCGATCTGTCCTCAGACAGAAAACAGAGAGACTATTAGATTTCAACAACTGTCAAGCCCCTTTTAGAATTCTGCTCGAGCTGTTCACTTTCTGCCTCCACCTTCCCCCAAACCTGTGATCTTAAACACCTTCTAACAGGGACTCTATTATCTCTGTCATTCGTTCCATCTTCTTTCACTCGTTCTCTCTTTCTCCTAACACTGTATGTCCATATCAGAATCTCTGGTCAGTCTGTGAGCCCAGATATGTTAGCTGATGTATTGGATGTAAATATGTTTCCTGAAGGGAGGCCAGGTTATGGACGACCTTCCCTGTTGCTCCATCAGCGGCTCATTCTCATATTCTGTGTTCCACCGTCGGGCTCCTTCCGGTGTTCAATGATGTTTCTGCAAAGTGCTGCCACAGTTTAAGGCTCTGAGATGCTCCTTCTCTTCTCTTTCTCTCTCTCTCTCACTCTCTCTGTCGTTTTAAGGAGGATTGTAAAATATTTGTTGATCTTGAATGTTCCAGGAAGCCCAGGAAACAATGAGATTAATGATGTATTGTCGTTGTTGTTGCATGTTTCTCATCGTGTTTCTATAAAAGAGAGATTTACCTGGCCAGGTCTAGCTCTATGCATCTCAAACAGAAAGTGATGCCTATTTGGCTGCTACAATACTTTGTTGCTATGTTGAAGCTGTCTAGTGTCTTTTTGGTTCTTCTCCCAATCTCAGGAGGCAGGAAGTTGCATTGCAAAGTGTGATAGCAGTTAAGAAAAGCAAACTGCAAAACCTACGGTCCAAATCGGTTGGTTCTCAGCCAGCTATTCTTTTACTAATTGGTCAATAGGGCTGCTGAGGATTTTTTAAATGCGTGTGGACACTAAGCTGCTCCTGAGCTGGGAGGACACATGAAGTCATGCAGAAGAAGAGGCTCAGTTGTGCGTCAAAGCGTTGGATATGTTCAGTGATTTGAAATTGAAATCTTCACCATGTCAACTACGTGAACTTTTATTTGTAACTTTGAGAATTTAAGTAAAGTGGCACTTTGGGTGTCTTTTGAACCTTACAGGTCTGCGTCCATGTGTCTCTTGTCCCCCCTCCCCCCCCGGTGATGAAACTTTTTAGGCAGGGTGTCATGTATTTCATCTTATTTCACCAAATCGTGATAAAAAAAAAAGTGATGAATAAAAAAACATCTCTCGCCTCTCTTTGAAACCACAAACACATTTGCATAAGATTTTTTGCTTTTATTTTTTTTTTCCAAAGCCTGGATTTTGCTGCAGTATTACAATCAAAGCCTTCCATCAATACTGACCTTTTCCAACCTTGAGAAAGCATCGTCCCTGTTAGAAGCAGACATAAATGGTAGCTGCGGAAAATACTCTTATCACTTGCCTTTGAGAGAGGAGGATCACAAAGCTAGCGGTGCCCATAAGAACATAAAAGCTTAATGAGTGTTTTTGTAATATCAGTGGCTAATGGGACAGCTGACCCCACTGGCTTGAAACAGCCTGCGCAGCACTTTGAAAACACATTGTACCAACAGTCAGAAGCTAAAAGGACAACTGAATCTTCTGGCTTCAAAAAGCCTATTCAGCAGTTCACAGCACTCTCTGTCACACAGAATAGACAATGGGTTTAACTATGTGCATCAAATTATGCTGGAAGCTGTGGAGGGTGTATAATCACCTGATTCTGGGACCCTGGCTCGTGTGTCTTCTGCTGTCATCAGGCTACATGAGAAAAGTTGGAAAGAAAATGTCTGTCTGCTTCTTGTGTCTCTATTGTATCCACCTATATTCCCAGTTGCAGTGCTTTATGGCTCTCAGATATTCCTGTCACTGGATCCTTAATAATAATTAATGATATCATAGCCTATCACATCATAAAGAAAACATGCTTGGAAAATAAATCATTTTTCTCAAATTCCTATTAAAAATAAATAGCATTTAAAAACAGCTCATTTCTTCACATAAATGCAAAACAGCTAGCCTGTGTGCAGGGATTCCTCTCCTTGATCGGGTCTCCAAGGTAACCTTCAAATGTAGTGATGAGCAGGAACGCATCCACTTAAGCATCAGTGGCACCAGGGCCCCGCTTGTCTATCTCCAGGAAAAAGACCTTGCAGTTTCAGCAAAACATCTCTCCCTCTTTAGAGCTGTCATATACAGTGTTCAATTTCTGTTATTCAGAGTGAGGTTTTAGGAGGAAATACACATGAATGGTTTGTTTATTCAGCATTAAGGTGACATTGGCTTGTTTTCCTCATTGTACTTCTCACTCTAGCTGTTGTGCTTTTGCTTGAAGACATCTCGGTCTACTGAGTTGTCTTTTTGCATCTTTGTTACGAAATTTTCGTCGCAGTGTGGGTTCGTCCAGCCACCTGCAGCAGAACTCGTGCAGATGCCAGTTTATTAAAAGGAGTAATCAGACAAACTATCACTGCGTTCAGGAATATGATGGATATTTTGAACACATGGAAGGCTGTTTAGTAACTTCAGCTAACACACAAGATAAATGTACTGCACACCATGGCTCATGTTCAGCCACTTACGTAGAGTCTCGTTATTGTTTCTGTTTTCTTCTGCTTTCCACCGATACTCACTCCTGTTGTAGTGAGCGCTTCATCTCAGAAAAGGGAAAGCTTGGTAGCATTTTATCCTCAGGGCACTTCACTGCTCTGTTTTGTTTTGCTATTGGCTGCTTCTTTATTATCCCCAAATGACTTTTCCTGTTGGGTGGATCCTCGTATCCACTCAGGGTCTCCATGGAGACTTGCGATGGCCACAAGTGGGGCTTTATGCAGTTGGCTGCAGTTATCGTATGGAAAACAAGCTGCTGGGTGGAGCTTAAGTGTTAAATAATTTCTTTTAGTCAGGATGTTGCCCGACACATAAGACCTCATGTTATACCAATACTTTGTATATGCAGTTTTTGTGTTAGTGAATTTGTGAGTTTTTATTGCTTTTAAGATGCTTGCATGGAGATTCAAATTGAAGTTGAAAGACTGTTATTTAACCCTTGGTAGGAATGTAACAAAGCATATTGTGCAAAACTGCTTACACAAGATATATTCAGTGAATGGCCATGTGACTGATCCACAGTGACATGATGTCATCATTTATGTAGGACTGCACAGCATTTTTCTTCCCTCATCCCACATTTGGAGACAATGTCCTACATGTGGATTTGCTCCACTTTATAAAACTCACTGGAGCAGCACAGGTGCATTTCTAAATTCTGTCTTTATCTAATGGCTGTGAAGAAAACAGGTAAAGCTGTCATCATGGTTCAAGCGCAAGTTAACATGTTGCCATGTTTTGCTGTGCACAACCCAGTGCCCCGAGAGGAAAATGACAAGTCACAAAAAGTCACTGGAGATGTGACTGCATGTGGTGGTAACAATAAAGACTGGTGGTTTTAAAGGTGAATTTGCACAGTCTGGAGTTTCTCACTGGGGAGAATATGACATGAAGCTCACTGTATGTAGCTCAGTAATAGATGTGGTGATGTTTGACTGCATTCACACTGAAACTCAGGAATAATTAGTTTGTTGGTATCAGGTTTCCTACTTACACATCAATTAAATCCATGGGCTTCCATTTGAAAGCTGCAGGGTGTACTACAAGTCTAGTACTAAACCAGGATTTTCTAAATTGGGCAAGCTGTAATTGGAGTCACTCATATCTTCATTTCACATATTTAACTGGGCCATATGTCAAGATTGCCACTTTACATGTTAAAAGTCAAAGTGGATCTCCAAAGTCCTCGGGAATGAGAGCACTGCTAATTTTTTTCCAGGTAGTTTTCATTCTAGCTGTGTGATCAAGGACCAATTTACGCTCACAACCCCAGGGGACTGCAACTAACTACCTCACAGGACAGAAATTCAGCATCCCTCCAGAGCCCGAGGACCAGATTTGAGAATCACTGGTCTAAAGCCTGCCTATGTAAATGGCAGACACATTGTAATAAGTAGGGATCATCTCTCCCTAATCTGTCACAGCCCACCACTTCCACTCACACTCTCTTTCATGCTTGGCTGCCACTGTACCAACCAGCTCGTTGAGCCTCGAGACAGATCAGACCCCCTCATGCCCTCCAGTGGAGCTATCTTGGCCCATTCAATTCCATGTGATAACCAGCACTGCTATTCCAAATTTGCACATTTCTGTCAGCGCCGTCTCCCCGAGGGCACGTATTTTGCGGCACGCAGCCTTCTGCAAATAAAGTAAGCAGGTAACAAAAAGTGGCTGCGCTGGCTTCATTCCAGGCAGTAGTAATAAAATAAATTGAAACTCTTTGTCAAGAAGTCAGAAGACGCATGCAAACCACTATATTAGGAGTTTCATATAACCCTCAAACGAATAAATGTATTTATGGTTTCTAATTCATTTTTCTTATCTGATACTAGGCCCTGTATATTTCAAAACCAAACCCCACCTTGTCCAGCAGGAGCTGTGATGCTGCTGTCACTTTGAAACAAATTACATTATTTTCCATGCAGCACAAATGTGACGTGAATTTGTAAAAAGAAGGCTGTGTGTGACACTAGTGCCCTCTTGTGGTTTGCTCACAGTTTTTACTTGCACCATAACTGTGATTTTGACCAAAAAAAACATTTTCACTGATGACACAGCAGATTTTCAGTTTAAGGCGTTAAACACATAACTGAGTCCGGCCATAGATGTATGTTTTTTTTAATATATCATTCACTATTTTCTTACTCTCATAAAAGAAAACTGTCTTTAACAGCAACCTTTTAATTATCATCACTATGACATAGAATTTTCTTGTGTAAATATTACAGTTGCATAAAGATTATGGTTAATATGGTCAAAATATAGAGTTTGCATAAAAAAGGCACTTTATGACAAAAAAATCAACATTTTCTCCTGTTTATTTGTGCTTTGTGTAGTTCGTTTCTTGTCAAATCTGAGTTGTGGACGGAAAGCCTCCTTGTCTTGAATTATTTTATAAAAAACTTTGGGTTACGCTGTAGAAGAAATGCACCGGGTTTAAATATTTTACATAATTTTTGGAGTTTCTCAGGATGATCATACGCCTCTCCCTTTGTAGTAAATGAGCAGGTAAGACTTTTGCACTGGCATCATCATTGTTGTACACTTTCACATTAGAATATCTCCATATATTTGGCGTCTCCTCTCACCAGCGGTTACTCTGAGCTGCAGCTTCCACATCCATGATTCGTGGAAGTCTACCACTAGCACCACCTTCCAGGTAGCCAGGCTTCACAGCAGGTGTATCCGAGAGCCTCCTCTTGCTTTTGTTCAGTTCTGTATCAGAGGAAAAATAATCAATTTTACAGGAGGAGATGAGCTAAGCCTACTGCCAAAACAGAGAGAGAAGCAAATACTGCATGAATCCCGGTTGAGGCTTCAGAGATTCACCTGAGATTACTAATAACATCTTGCGCCTGGCTCCAAAGGTAGAGACGCCCACTTCTTTCAGATCTTCATCAGACAGAGTGAGAAATGTCTGATAGTCAATCTAGAGGAGAGCAGACAGAAGTTGCATCATGATGCTCATTTATAATAAATTAACTCTTCGGCTTGTGTTTGCAAGCTGATTGAAAAAAAAAAAGTGATTTCACAAAATGATCAAGTGCGACTCTCTGTGTGAGTTTACCTCTTGCTGTTCAAACACATCGATGTATTTGAGCAGGCCCAGTTGGCCAAGCAGCTCGGGCAGGTCATCTGTCAAGTGGGGGCTGGGGCTCCGCTGACTGCAGGTCGACCCCCTCCTTTGTGAGCACGCACTTTCGAAGTAGCTGCTGCCAATGCTTGCAAAGCTCTCCGCTGAACACCAGAGGTCAAAGTTTAGAGGAAAAGGTTAAACGTAGCAGGGAGCGGGCAATCTCTGTTAGCTGAGCGCACAGAGGTCAGACTTACAGGGCTTGTCACTTCTGGTGCGGTTCATTGAGGAGGCAAATGCAGGAAAAGAGGATGAGGAGGAGAAAGTAGTCAGAGGTGAGGATGGGGAAGACGAGGATGAGGAAGAAGAGGAAGAGATGGGCTGGGATGAAGATGTGGATCCACGTCTGTCCCTCCAGTTCTCAGAGTCGCTCCCATTAGCCACCTTTCCTGTCTGAGCAGCCCAAGACTAGAAGGAGACAAAGGGAAATAGTAACTGCGTTAAAGTGGACCTATTTTTGCTCTTGGACTCTATTAACTTTGCATGATGCAAGGTCAAAGATATTCCTTATTTATCTTTTACTGGGTCTCAGTGAATCACCACAGTTTAACCACGGTCTGTTTTGGGGTTTTTTCTTGTATTGCTCTGACACTCACCCACCTGAAAAACAGGTGGATGGTGCTGCTTTTCTCATGTGCAAACTGAAAATAAGGGAATCTATAATAAGTCCCCTTTAAATACAGGCTAATGTTGCTTTCCTCTGACAGCATTTTGCACAACAGCATTGTCGTCTACTTTTGCCACCATCCCCTACTGTCATCTCTCCCCTGTCTCTGTCCCAGAGACCATGAGACAAATGGCTGCAAGTGGCCATAAACTTTCTATTGCCTGTAGATCCAAGGATTTAGCAAAATCCATTTAGCGTGTCTCTAAACCAGCTTATTTGCCACTGTGGGCTGATCTGTGACAGTAAAAGTCCTCCACTCGAATTTATCAATGCAGCAGGCATAGCGAATGCTTCCTCCCAGTTGCCTGGGTCTCAAAGGGAAATTGAACTCATTGGAGAAATGCCTCTTGCTTTCATTATCCTAAGTGAGTCTGCTTCTACATCAATGGCCCATGGGCAGTCAGAGAGCAGCTATTCAAAAGGCTTTAAAAGAGCAGGGGAGATGAGCTGAACCAGCTCAGGTAAACAGGTCGCCAAGGAGTGGCTGTGTTGACCACAGCGATGGTATCAGACGCCAGGTAATTGAGCGTACAAATTGGCAGTGCTTACCACACAGTGAGATAAATGCTCGAGACTGTTAGGGGGCAATACCAATAAATGAGACTGTGTTAGAGGGCCACCGTGGCGACGCTTGTTTCACTGCACTGCAGTAAAAGTTTCGACCGAAATCAGCCCAGCAAAAGTAGCTGTAGCTATAAATCATGAACTCTAACTATAGCTTTGAATGAAAACTTGAAATGTTAATCTGTGAGACCATTTTCTTTTTCAGATTTTCAAAGCAGACATTAAGTAAACAGTAGGCTCATTTGTACCTGTTGCTGGCTATTAGCGGTGCTCAGGTAGGGTTTGTAGTTGCGTCGGCTGATGTTGCGAAGCTCTTTTACGGCCTCAGCTGGCATAGACTTGGAGAAGCCAAGGCCACTCCACGTGTCTGTGGGCGTGCGGACCTCTGTGACTATAGGCTTCTTCTGCATGGCTAACATAAATACACATAAACACAGAGTTAGAAAATGTGACTTTGAGATAGAGTGGTATCAAAAGAATTACCATCTGTGATGTCTGAAATCTGATTTCCAGCTTTCACATGAATGCAGCACGCTGCCTGTTCGAAGCAGAAATACTGAGTGTAGTAGTGCTATGGCAAAAGAAGTGAATAAGGAAACAATTTTAGAAGCTTTACAGCTTTAAATTCACACAAATGGATTTTGCAGCAAGCATCAATACTCATATCCGCAGTCTGTCTATCATAAAAATACTTTGCAGGTTTTCCACGTCTTCTTTGATACTCTGAAGTGAGCGGGCTGGGTTCATGTGTTAAATAATGAATCACGAACAGTGTTACTTCTCTTACCAGCGTGTGGCATACTTAATAAAACTCCAAGCGCTGAGACTTAGACCGGCATACGCACTCAATCGACAAACAAGTGACCCTGGGCCTCT
Organism: Hemichromis elongatus; assembly: GCA_015108515.1. Taxonomy (NCBI): domain Eukaryota; kingdom Metazoa; phylum Chordata; class Actinopteri; order Cichliformes; family Cichlidae; genus Hemichromis; species Hemichromis elongatus. Next base: position 11,773 of record VUQR01016928.1, read on the forward strand.
TCCATGTGTGAATGTGTGATAAAAACTGCAACAGTACTCCATAAAGACTGCAATATCAACAGGATTATTACTGGTAGGTTTTCATTTGGGTGTCTTTGTGTGTGTTTGTGGCGTAAATGTCCCATTCATATCCTGGCATACGGGTGTCTTAATGGCTGTGAGGCAGATGGCCCATTCAAACTGCTAATTCATAATCCCATAAAGAAACACTGAGGGAATTTGGTACCATTTGGCTGCAGATCTCTTCAGTATCTCTCATTCTGAGTGAGGGATGCTGCGTGTGTGTCCACACACGCTTATGCAGGAGAGCGCACGCAGCGTTCCTGGATGCACGTGTGCACGGGTTGTCTGCATTGTGTATCTACCCCTGGTGAATTAAGTGGGAGTGCCAGTGCTACTCTATTATAACTTTGGCACAGTGCAGCCCATAAACAGGCCCCCTTCATCAGTTGTCTTGGCAGTGAGCACTGCGGAAATGGGACCCCTTTATCAAATCCCTGCTTCTGCTTGGGATATTAATGTGTTTCCCCTATAGCATGCTTGAATAAACCTAAAAGCCTACTTCATCTAGCTTAATCCACTGACATTAAGTATTTTTCCAGCAATGATGTGAGCAAAACATGTGATTGTTAACAGCAAAATGAAATTATTCCTGCTCCTGTTCAGCTCCAAAAACAAAACAAAAAAAAGTGTGCTGATGAGCAAAACAACAATATACTTCACCAAAAAATCTATTTTGGTGCAACTATCTGCAGCACAGCAACTGTGAATCAATAAAAAAGTAGGAATGCTTGCTTAGCAGTGCTAATCATTGTTGCAGAACATTTCTGAAACCGCAGCCATACAGGAAGAAATATTAAACATATAGGAGGACTAACCTCTGGTTGCCAGCAGTTTCTTCTTTTCATAGTCATAATCCTACAAAGTACAAACAGTAAATGGAGTAGGTAAATAATGCATGAAATTGAATTTTTTTTTCTTTGGTTACTGAGAGATAGGAGGATAGTGGGAACCTAATTTACAGCAGGAACAAACACTTGCATAAGAAAACACGTCCTGCTACCATGGCAGTAAACTTGTTAATCCTTCTTTGCATAACCTCTGAGAATGTAAGATGGGGAAAAACATAAGAAGGGAAACAAACAAACAGAGAACTCAATTTTCAAAATCAAACTGCAAATCAATAGATTATAGACCATGACAAAGAAAATGATCTTCCTGCTTTCAGTTTAACTTGACATTTCCAGGGCTCGCTCATCCTACAGAGATGTGATTATCTGTCCACTGAGCATTACCCATGACCAAAATGTCTGCCACAGACTCTGCGCAAAACTTTGTGAAGAAACAAGCAAGGAAGAGACCTGCAGCTCTTGTTTTTCTCACCTCAGCCTTGAATGAGTCAGCGCGAACATTTTGAGCCAGAGTCACATCTCTCCTCAGGCTGTTCCTCCGCTCACTCCTCCCCCCCTCAGTGTCTGCGTTCAGCAATCTGGCACAGTCAGGGTGAGCACACACACACACACACAAACACACACGCACATACACACACAGATGGTAAAGCAAGGTTAGGTGAAACTGATGCCTCTGTGCAATCTTTGAGTTCTTATTAAGTCTGTCTTTCACCTGGCTGCAGCAGCTCTACAGGAGGATTTCAAAGTGTCATCGTGCAGTTTAAATATAGAGAGTGTAAAATGAGACCTGCGTCATTAAAAGTGCATGCTCTGTTAAGCAGATTTATATTTTTTTTAAAAAACAGAAAACAAAGTCTGAGACTCTGACAAAAGCAAATATAAATTAGGTTAAAAACATGTGTTTTGTTCTTTTTTCTGTGTTAGCATGACTGTACATTATGAACAGATCCGACACATTTGTGTGTCCGTGTGTGTGTGTGTGTGTGTGTGTGTGTGTGTGTGTGTGTGTGTGTGTGTGCCCTCTATTCTCCTTGCCTTGTTCCTTGCTGAACCTTAACCACCTGGTGTCCTAAAATCAATCAAATCAAACAAGGCAGCTCTGTGTGTGTGTGTGTGTTATCACCTTTTTTCTAATAATCAGACTCAGCTGTTCAGGAATCAGTC
>VUQR01016928.1:23694-36824 GCA_015108515.1 Hemichromis elongatus
TTACCTATCTGTTGTACAGAGCTAAAAGCTAAAGTTAGCTCCTGTTGCAAAACTTGATGATTGTTTATGGTACGGAGACCTACTTCACAGAGTCCAGAGTTTGCATACACAACGCTACCTGTCGTGTGTGCCACACACCAACACATCCCGATTCCCGTCAAGGCTTAGTTTGCTTTAATTTTCCAAAATTAGCTCATTATTGGATCTAAATCTTCAGAAAAATGTTTCCTAATCATTATTATAGCCATTGTCGGTTCTTTAGAAATGCGTTGTTGTTATTGTTGCAGTGCATAGCTGTCCAGCTGCGGTGCAAAATGCTTTCTGTCTCTCAATGCTTATAAAAAACTGAAGTAATTAGATCGTAATAAGTGACAGAGTATGCTTTGTAGTCCTGAGGAGACTGTCTCCTAATTACAGTGTCTAACTTTCTGGCGTTTCTGCTCAGTCCTGCATCGATATCATGGCAACAACACCCTGCGACTATCCCAAAACCACCATGTGGAGGACGAAGTCATTAACAGCTCAGCTGTCCTCTCCGCCTCTCGACATCCCTCTGACAACAGGTACGCCTGCTCTCCACGCCTCCTTTCTTCTTTACCTGTTCACTTTAGCTGTGGGACAGGACAAACGAAGACTAGAAAGTAAGGAGAAAGAAATATATAAGGCGAGCTTTGAGCATCTCCCTTTGATGTCCAAACTTTATTGCCCTCAAAATGCAGGCCGTATCATCAGGTGACGAAAAAAGAACCTTTGAAATAGAGTAAAACTTCAGACTCTGCCCTCATTGCTGTCCTTTCCTGTTTCCTTAGCCCCACTTTGAACCTATTTTGCCCTTGCTGCTGCCCTTTCAGCTGGTTGCATCATCCAGAAGCATCTGCTTTGTGTGTGTGTGGGTGTGTGTATGAACAGTGCAAGTAAAGGGGAAAAGAAACAAAGCCGCCTGCACTAAACACAGAGTTCATGCAGTGCCTTAATACAGTAGACCGGAAATACAGCAATGTAGAAAAGATAGTTTTCACAGGATTTTGTGAAGTCCTTTGAAAAAAACTAAGTAGACCCTAAATGCTTCCATAGGAAGTAAAAGGATAAAGTAGCAGCCAGGCGCTGCTACTCAAATGCAACTTGTACTTATATTTTATGAGAGAGCTGCACAAAATCTTGTGCAAATCTTCTTTTTCTCATTACTCTCTGCTTTGTTTATTGCAGATCTCAGGAAGAGGAGGATGGAGAGAGGAGGAGGAAGCAGAGGACCTTTCAGTCCCAGTATGCTGAGTTTCCACGGTACACAGCCCTGGATGCTGTGGGATGGGTAAGTCATGTGTTGTTGCGTTTGAAATACAAACATGTAACCGAACTTATATATTAGCATGTCCAGCATCATGTTTTCTGTGTCATTAAGTTTGTCAGGAATTACCTGTGACAGCTGCTATTGATTTAATAGATTCAGATGGTAACAGCCTTCAAGACAAAAGCCACTAAAATGAATGCTAAACATCAACATCATCAACTCTAGAGCTGCAGTTTGCTGCACGCGCTGCAAAAATCCACAGTATGTGCATTTGTGGTGTTCGCATTCCTTTAGCACAACTCAGTGGTTTCACTTTGTAACTGCTTTTTAAGTTACAGCAACAGCAGATGTCAGTGTATTAACAGGTCAGACCCAGCTATTCACCCCAGAGGACATTTTACCCTCTTGTTACTGCAAGAAGGACAACGGCTGCACTGTGCTTTTGTCATAAGACGGACATCCAGTGTCTCTGAATGTTTTCATGTTTTATACACATGATTTCTCATGAGTTTTAGCTGAAATAGAAACGTGTCTGTCACACTTGGTTTTCCGTTCCAGGTGAGGATGCTACTCCTATGTCAGATGTTCTCATTTGTTTGTCCACAGGGTGCAGCAGCAGTTCTGTTCATGCAGCTCTGCAGGAGGATCCACTCCCAGTTCTCCTCAAGCACAGAGCCCAGTCCAAGCCCCGGAGCCCTGTCAGCACCCTCCACTCTACACAAGTGTGGCTACCACATCCTACTAGAGATCTGTGAGTTCTCCTGCATTATTGTAGCTGTGGAGTAGATGCGCACGAGGCAGATCCCTTGCCGAAATAGTTTCATACATGTAACCATCCCCACAAATAAATAATTTTTACCTTTTAACTTGTGTCTTGGCTATTTTGTTGCTTTCGCTCTCTTTGCACAGTATCAAGACACGATGTCCTGCCCAGAGGAAGAAATGTGCTGTGTCTGCAGGGGGTGCTAGAGAGACGGAACCAAGATCAGTCCCCAACTCAAAGCAGTGAGAGCAGCAGCAGCAGCAGCACACAGGACCATCTGACTGCCATCTCTGACCACCAGAGGGAACTCCTGATCCAGGATGCACTTATACCAGGTTGGTTCTGTGCTTGGCATAGTTTAAAGATTGCTTAAAAGTACTTTTTTTAAAAAAAATTACATATTATTGATTTATATTTAATGAAATGAAATAATCAACAAGTATTTCCTCTTTTACTTGTAGAGGATGAACTCCTGTCAGGCTCCTGTCCGCTGCAGGAAGACGCCAGCCAAGGCAACGCAAAGAAACCCGACACCAGTGATGAGGTGAGTCTTCAGCATTTAGTTTGTCAATTTTAGGAAAGTTTTTTTTTTGTACTTTCAAAGAAGGCCTGACCTTTTGTCTTATCCTTATTATTCTGTTTTTATCCTCTTTAATGCTTCCAGGAAATGTTGTCTGATGAAGAGAGGCTGGCAGCAGCAGCACTGAACCTCAGACGTGTGGAAGACGTCAGCGTTCCTGTTGTCCTCAACATAATTGGTAATTATTTATCAGTGCACTTTGAAAAAAATGTATATATCTGATGAACTTCACACGTACTGCTGTTGGAGTCAAATGAAATGGCCTTTGCACAGTTCTTTTTTTTTTCTCCTTTATGTTCCTTTATTTCCTTTTCTATATCTGCTTGTGTACAACAGGTCTAGAAAATGCCAAGAGGGAAAACCACCAGGAAGCTTTCACCTGTTTTCTTGCTGCAGCTCAGCAGGGCTACAGCAAAGCCCAGTTTAACGTGGCGGTGTGCTATGAGAAAGGAAGAGGAGTGAGCAAGAACAAGGAGAAGGTGAGACCCCAGCCATCACTCTTGTAGCAAACCATGTGCTTTTGTGAACCATGTAAATGTATAAACGTAAGCATTAATTGTTTAATTCTTATTAATTTAATTTCCTAATTGCATTATTTTAATATCTCCTGTAATTTCTCTTTAAGGCTCAGTACTATTATAAGCAGGCAGCGTTGAGTGGCCACAGACAAGCTCAGTACCGCTGTGCAAAGCTGCTTCTGACCAGCAGAGGGCACCAGAGTCCAGAGGAGCTGAGCACAGCCATCGACTTTCTGGAAGAAGCTGCTGCAGCCGGGCTGACCAAGGTAGAAGTCATGAGCTGTTTCTCCCAGAGTACATAGTAACACTGCAACTCTAGTACAGTTATATATTATATTGTGTCATAAAAAATAAAAAAAAACAACTTAAAAAAAAAATTCAATAGAGAAGAATTCAGCATGTTGTGTTTAGAAAAGTACCCAGTTATCTAGAGCTACATTTGAAAAATGTAGAAATCAAATAGCCGATCATGTAAATACAGTTTTTTTTTAACAAAACCTCTGAGAAAGTAAGGCATTTGTCTACAGATTGATATTTGATACCTGTGCAGGCTCCTATCATTGCCCTCCGTGCCTCGCCACCTCTGTTATCTGAGCACTGAGGGATAAGGTCCTTTTATTTCCTTACATTCCAATATTTTTGCCTTTTGAAATTAAATAAGCTGCAAGCATCAAACGACTGGCTCAAACTCCACCTGGAGTTTCTTTTCTTCTAACTTTAAGCATTCACTGCTATCAGCATATATCAGGGACTTTTTGCTGATGTTGGCGCTTCCTTACTGAATTAAATCAACTTTCCATTTCTGCTCTTCAGGCCCAGCTCTGCCTGGCCTCCGTCTACGCCCAGGATACAGTAAAATATGGTTGTAAGTCCATCCACAACCTGGAGATGGCAGCAGAGAGTGGCGTGAGTGCTTCCTTTAGATGTTTCTAGACGTTAATCAATGGCTTTATCTCACAGATCGCCTCCCTTTTTAGAGTCGATCGTGCTGGAGGTTGTCATCATATCCGATAGGAAAAGATGATCCCTACAGTCTCCTTCCTTTTGATAATTAAAAAAAATCTGCAGTTACTCATTTTTTTTCAACTCTCTGTTGCAGTTGTGTTAAAGATTATAATCAATTACTGTTGTACAATTTGTTTAGGACTAGTTTTGCTGACTGTGTATTTAAAGTTAAGCCTGAAAGGTTTAGCTAAACTGAGTTTAGCTAAAATAAGCTAAAATAAGCTAAACTGTGTATTTAAAGTTAAGCCTGAAAGGTTTAGCTACTTGAATTGCATGTTTCCATTTGTTCTCAGGATGACACTGCCCAGCTCTTCTTGGGAAATTGTTATGAGAGCGGCTTTGTTGTGCAACAGAACCTGAGGACAGCTATCAAATTTTACAAACAAGCCGCTCGAGGAGGCAACAAGCAAGCTGAGAGATTACTGAAGCCTCCTAATGAAACCTATAGTAAGGATGCAAAAAAATGTGCATTTGTGTTCATCACTGCATTGTTGTAGTACAGTTTCAGTGAGCTAAACAGCAGTGATAATATTTTTATTTTTCCTTTTCTGTCTCCCTCTGTAGCAGAAGAATCAGTGTTGCGGTCCATCCATTCAGCTCCATGTTTCTCAAAGACATTTTCCTCTCTGTCAAGCTGTGTGCCTCCCTCCACCAGTCAACCCACCGCCCTCCCTCTGCTGCCTCACTCCTGGAGCACCGGGAACCTCTCATCGTTGTCCTCCATACCTCTCCATCTCCATTCTCCGAGCCCTGAGAGAAGCTGCCAGTGGACTGTAGGAATAGGATAAATACAGAGAGCCAGCCGCATGACAGACTGAGGAATGTATTTCAAAGTATGAATGAGTTTTCAGAAACCTGGGAAAGGTCAAAGTGTGTTAGGTGTGTGAGGACTGAATTGGAGTGAATTGCTTTTATACTCAGAAAAAAGTTTTATTTAGTTTTTAAAAGATGTGAGTTATTTTTTTTATGTCTGAAAGAGCTGTGGAGCAAAAGGGCCTACGTTATGCGTGGAATCGGAGAAGAAGCCATCTGTCATTTGTTTTTGTACACTACAGTTTTGGTTTTTACAAGCTTCCCTCTGATAAGTTCTCCAGTATGTGCCTTTTGGGTGGGTCAGGTGGTTACTTGTTTCCCTCCTTGCTAATGAGGAATTAATCACACACAGAGAGGTATCTGATATCTTCTGTTTACTGCAGACAATAATGCCAACTTTAAACCTCTGAAACTAAGACAGTTTCACATGAATGTTGTATTTTAACCCTAAATAATATAATTATGTCTTTAGGTTAAATGGTTCAGTGTGGCTTGTTGTTTTAAAAGAAAGACTGCATGCTTGTGATAAACCAACCAAAGGGAATAATAATGCCCTGTGAGGAGGATGTTGTGTTGTCAAACGCACATTAAAATACAATAAAAATTAAAAAAAAAAGATCCTAAAACCTGCCTGGCTTCATTTATCATTATTTTGACACTCACTCATCACAAATCCGGCTTCAAATTGTAGTTTCTCTGTATTTAATATTGCAAAACAGTATTTATCAGGTTTGGAATTGATTTTTTTTTTTTTTTTAAATCACAGTCAGGTGTGCTCCAGCACCAGAAGCCGTGCATTTTTCCTCAGACTTCTGTATGACGTAAGAGTCGGATGATGTGTGATTCCATTACCTGAGTCGCAAAATAACACCGGTATATTGATTGCGATTGCGTCTCCTTCCGAGCACCCAAGCGTCCTGCGTTCTCGGCTCCGATTGGTCGGCTGGCTGAAGAGCTCCACAGCGCCACGCCACTCCGGGATCCTCTGGCGCAGAGAGAAAGCGCAGCTTGGCCGCCTGCGAGCACGGAGCCGGGCTGGGAGGGTTTATGATGTGATCTGATAATACGGGCGGCCGGCTGCTGTTACGGGCGCACTTAGCAGTTTAAAAGCGGCCGCTGACTTCAGCCCTGCTCACTACTGTGTGTGCGTGTCGTCGGGGGAAAAGCAAGCGCAGAAGCCCCGCAGGCTGACCGAAGCGGTGAGTGGATGTAAATAGATGCTCTCGATGGGATGCGCTCCCCTCCCAGTGCGGCGGTGACGGCGGTGGTGCTGGTGGTGGTTATGAGGATGAGAGGCTGGATGCAAAAGATTCACTGTTTCTTTTCACATTTCACATATTGACAGATTATCTTCCGCAATAATGGCATTTACGGCGATCCATCCGCGCTGTTTCGCTAGATTTAAAGATGGGGTGCTTCCGATTTGTCAGTGAGGGGAGTTTATCAAGGAGGCAGCAAGAAGCGGGGAGCTAGGATACTCCACCCATGACATCATCGACTTTTTCAAGTTCATTTCCCCTCCTGCTTGAGCTTTCATCTGTTGCACTTGCTTCTGCGCCGAGGAAAGCAGGCCCCACCATAACAAGTTGGTTTCCCAATATATCTGTATATATATAAATTTAGAGATTACGTGTTAATGTCTACAGCTATAACACAAGAAACTGATCTTTTCCCTTTTTTTTTTTTGATAAACTTTAGGCGAGAACACTTGTGTATGTAAAATGAGCAGATAAGAGCCCTATTCTAACACTTACCTCCAAAACTATCACTACCATGCTTTTCCTGTCAATACCTTTTTTAATTTTTAGTAATCTCCTTTGTCATCCATTTAAATCTGCTCATTTTCTCTCTTACTTTGGTGTCACGTTCACATTTTGCCTCATCACAACAGACAATGCAGCGCCTGGAAAGTATCAGCAGCATGAACAACTAGACTGAGACCCAACTGTTTAATAAGGACCAGCTGCTAACATCTTGTGCGTCTCATGAATGACCTCTGCTGTTAAACAGCACAACAGATTTATTGAGAACAACAGTTTCACTACCTCCGTGTGTTAACTGTGCCCTCGCTGTCCTGCAAACTGCTGTGTCATCCTCCCCGCTTTATCCCTCTTATAACCATCCTTTCTCCTCCACTTATTCTCCTTGCTCCACTTTTATTTAAGCGGCAGAGACCTGGCTGCGCTGTTGTCGAGGAAGAGAAAAAGAAAAGGCTGTTATCTCTGTTTAAGATGATCCAGTTTGTCTGTGGCTCGGAGCCGACACAAATATGGATGAAAGGGATGATTTGGTTTAGAGTTGTGTTGATTCAATCAGTGTATTTGTTGTGATTTTCATATTCAGTAGCTTGTAGCATATTTTGTTGCCATCTAGTATAAGGCTTGTATCTCTCAGATGTCCCATTTTGTGTGTTTTAGTCATATATTAGAGCGTCTGTATGTGAAACTACAGGCAACAGAATGTAGGACATTGCATTAAAATGTGGCTTTAAGGATCTTTGCATTAGAAAAAGAGCATTGCTTGAGATGTGACATGTGAGAGCACAGGTAGTTTGCACCTGTTGACCTGACTTGATTGTGTTTATGTCTGAGTCACAGGCGTGGAGAGAGGAGCAGATTCAGCACAAACTGCATTACAGAGGTGACAACAAGCACCCGGAGGGAGGAGAGCAGATAGGGGCCCCCGCATGGACAAAAGCGCACTGTCCTAGGAATCTGCTCTCTTTACCTTACCGCCTCTTTTCCCAAGATCTTGTCAGGCTTTGAAATCTGCTGTGTCTGACTTTTCCATGTTTCTAAGTAGAGGTGCCAGTGATGACTCCAGCATTGTTTGAGATGCGTGCATTTGTGAAAAGATGTTTATACATTAAGATTGCGTGTCTGGGCATGTTTTTCCCCGCCTCTATTAGTTGTTTACCAGATTTCTGTAGGGTGGGAGCCTAATTAAATTATCTAAAAAGCCGTGTTACGTGTCACATCTTAAGAGCAGTGTGATTTTCTGCTGCTGTCTTTGTTTCTATCCGTCTGTCTGCATTCTGCATCACAAAGCTGATCCACCCAGAGATAAAAGACACACGGCTAGCTAGTTAGCAGGAGTTGGCTGGCACTTCTCCTCCCCACAGACCAGCTTACCGTTCAGCTCGGGCTTTGAATGTCAGTCCTAGTTGAATACATTGAGGGTCTGACTCACTCCAGATATCATACAAATGCATTCCAGCTTCATGGCTTTGATGCAGTGTTTCTTTTTAACACTTCAGAAGTGACACCTTGTGTGTAAAAGGGGTGCGAGGCTGGAAAGGGATCTGCACCATCGTGCATTGATCAAAGCCTCTGAGACTGGTCAAGTCGCAGCAAGAGAGATGATCAGTTGTGAGGCTGGGGAAATGTGTCTTCTTGATAATGCTGCACATTGAATAATGCCAAGAAACAGTTATTCCAAGTGAGCAACATTTTAAAAAATCAATATTATATCTTTATATTGTGTATCATGTTATATGTAAAAGCAATTGTTTAGAGGAAAGCATTCAAGCAGGAGAGTCCAGAGAAACAAGGATTTTAAAAATATTTTTAACCCAGTGACTAAACAATGGGCAGTTGTAGAGTAAGTGGGCGTAAAATAATCTTGCAACCACAATAAAAGCTCTTAAAATAAAGTGAGTGAGCAATAAGACTTCAAGGCTGGTTGATATTTATACATCTTTCATTTTAAAAACGTGTAAATAAAGTGTATCATAAATGTGGTTTTATGTTATGTTTTTGTCAATCAATATATTTCTTGACCCAATAAACCTTTTAAAATTAGACTACATAGCCCATAGTGCCTTATTTGGAAAGACCAAAACATCACCAAGACTTTTTTAAGGTAGCAGAGTCAGTGAATCCTATTGGATACTGGCAACAACAAAAAAATAGATATAAAGCTGCAGGTCAGGTTATACTGTGTTAAATAACCTCTAACAGGGCATCTCTTCTCCCATCAGCTCTATCTCTGCAGTGATTTTCCAGTCAGCCATGATGTCAGTAAAAACTCCTCCCCTCTCCCGCTCCGGCTCCTCGCCCTCCACTGTTGGTCTGGCGAATCGCAGCGGGGCCTCCGCCACTCCTCCGACCTCTCTCAGCCTTCGCTCGTCATACAATCAGCTGCTTGGACGAGATGTCATCAAGGAGTCTATGGAAACCGGAAGTTCGGCCACCTTGCCCAAGAGCCGCCAGAGGTACGCGATGACCAGCGTGCGCAGCGCCATGGGGATAAGCGATAACTTGGCTTTGCTGTCTAAAAACCAACCTGTAACCAGAGGGCGCGGCCTCCCCACTAAGTCCTCCTCCAGCTCCGCCCTTTACTCCTCTTCTTCCTCTTCCTCGCTGTTTAATACAACTAACCCCAAACTGGCGAAGAATGGCGCCAACATGCAGAGACGAGCTGAGAGCCAACAGCTGGAGCTCAGCAGGGCCAATACAGAGGGCAAAATTGACAATGATGTCATCAATAATCCCACTTCAGACTGGCTAGAATTTGAGAAAGATAACTCGCAGCTTCCGCCCTTTCGAAGAAGGACCAAGAGCTTCTTGGAGTACCATGGAAAAGGCTGGGATCTGGACCTAAACTGGGGAAACAAAGAGGACAAGGAGGAAAAGAAGCAGCAGCCCTCCCCAGAGAAGGAACAGGCCAGCCCTGGGAAAGAAAGGGAGAGTCAGAAGGAGGAGAAGGCCAGCAGCAAGCAAACCTGCCAGGAAGAGAAGGAGGAGGTTGAGCCAGTGGCAGAGGAGGATGAAGAAAATGATGAGCCCACACCGACACCAAGACAGCCATTGCTACCTGTGGTAGTCGAAGCCCCTCTTTCCTCCACCTCCTCTTCTTCTAGCAACAGTCCAGAGTGGGTTCCAGACAACCACAACCACCTGCAGAACCAAGTTTCAGCCCATGTCAAAGAGGAGCTCTGCGCCCATGTTCAGGCTAGCCCACGGAGCCCTGCAAAGCCTCCCCGAAGCACCCAGCCCAGGGTGATCAAGGTGGAGCTACACCCCAACAACGAGAACCAGTTTCTTCAGCAATACCCACCATCTTCACCTAAACAGGCTAGAGCTGCAGAGAAGACCACACCTACCAGGAGCCAGGGGCCCCCTCCTCAGCCTGAACCAGAAACCGGCCTTCCAAAAGTGGGTTTAAGAATGGATCTGACTCCCGAGACTCCATCAGAAGATGAAGACTCCAGTTGGACCACCCTATCTCAGGAGACGCCCTCTCCACAGACTCCAAAGGAGACAGGTTCAGTATATATATTTGTGTGTGTGTGTCTTCTCATCTGATCGTTCCCTTGAAAAATTTGCATATCTGTGTCAGCCTTTAATCATGCCTCAATTACACCCTCCTTTCATTCCTCCCCTCTCTCCATGTCTCTACCTCCTACAGACTGTCTGATCTGGAAATTTACCAAAAGCATCACATTAAGCAAGCCAGTCACTCACTCCAGTGAAACACTGCTGGAACCTTTAAGCCCCCTGTAAGCCCCATGTGGTGCAGAGCATGATAGGATTGGCATAGGGACAGGATAGTGCAGATAGCAGTTTGTGAAAATGGAAGAAAAAAACAGGAAGAAGAGAAGAGGAGGGCTGGCTGTAGTAAAATATCATTGTAGAGGATTAAGCAGAAGTTCAGGGACAGGCTGACCACATCTATCATGGCCACAGCAGTTGTATGTTATATATATGTGTGTTTATCTTGTTGGGGGTTTGTTTGTTTTTTTGCAGAGCGTTTCTGAATGGGTAGGATGCGCTCATGTTCAGTATGTGTTTATTTGTCACTGTCATCCTGCAGCAGATGTATGGGTTGAAGGGGAGCTGCCCCCAGGCTGGCGGGAGATCTCAGACTCATCAGAGGTTTATTTTTGGCACGTGCCCACCGGCACTACGCAGTACGACCGACCTGTTGCCTCCAGCAACCAACACACCGCTTCTAGCAATGATGCTGAGAATGACCCACAACAGGTCACACAGGACTCCCTTAAGCCACCCAACGAGGTGAGAGGACCCAGAGAACTAAACAGACCTCAAGATTAAAAGCAGGTTGAAAAGTATAAGGACATCTTATATGTATAAGGTCTTTACAGAATTATTTGTGTTAAAGTTCTCAGTCCCCAAAGAGGATTAAATCTGCTGAATGTTAACTGCATATATTTTTTAAGTCAGCAAACAGATGTAGATGCAGATGTTTAAATGTCATGTATTAATACAGATACTTTTAAAGTTCCCTGATTTTTCTTTGAGAGAAATTTATGTTTCGATGTTCACTATGTGGGAGTTGCTTTCTTTGGAGATGCACAATCACATCCTTCTACATAACAACAAGCAGATGCTGATGGACAGTAAGATGTGGTTGAAAGGTCTGAAAATGCTTCAATTTGCAATTTTATTAAAAAAAAATTATTTGATCAAAAAGTCTACGTAGTGGCTTGTAAAAAGAAAAACAGCACTAATTAAAAGACGGGCTTTACCATCTTCTGTGTTGTGTTCAGAAAAAATCTAAAAGCTGCTGATGATCAGTGATGTACCTTCCATCATCAGTCTGTTTGTGCAGCTCTGTGTCTCTCACCCTGGATCCCTCACGGCCCTCACGTCACCTATCTGCCTCTCCCACAGCGCCCCAGCAGCCTGATATCCGACAGCTCCGTGGAGCCGGTACCCTCGCCCTCTGGATCCTCCCCCTCCCCTTCCTCCTCCTCCTCTACCCCTTTCAATGACATCACCTCTTCTGTACAAAGTCTCAACACCACCACCACCTGCACAGCCAATGTAAGTCACAATTATTGAACCTGTCTCTTTTTTTTATTTGAGGAGGAGTGGTTTATTCAAAAAATGCAAATAAATATTTATTTCCTTTCTGAATATGTGGATTTCTTTTCATGCTCCAGGATCTGAAGGACTATCCAGTCTATCCTGATCCCAGTCTTAAGGCGTTTGAAGGAGCTACTCTCCGTTATGCTTCACTCAAGCTCAAGTAATAGTCACGGACATACTCAAACTTAGTGCTGCAGACTTTCTTCTTGTGTAGCAAGGACTCAGTCGTGATATTTTGCATGTATTCAAGTGTAAAATATGATTTTAATGTGGCTGTTATTTTAATCCCTGATGTTTCTCTGTAGCCCTCCAGCCCAGCTAGAGACAGTGGACCTTAACAGCACATTCTGTGATCCAGAGGCAATGGTTAGTTCAAAACAACATCATATAATAACACACGCTTAATAATAACATCTGAAATAACTATAATATGCTGGGATTTTTACTAGATAAAAATGCTCACCAAATACAGTGTTCTTTATAGTTTGATTTTGTTTTTCTGATGTGATGTGATGGCCGGCAGGGACGGAGCCGCAGGCGTTTGAAATACAGTTAAAGGCCCCAAAGCAAAGAGTCCAATAATATAACTTATGAGGAGGCTTATGACTAGTTTAAATTTTGTGTGTTTGTGTGTTTCACACTGTAAAAACTTTAACCTTTCAAAAAAGAAAATACTGCTAATGAGAGGATCATGTCACCAGGCTTTTCATGCAATGATGTAATGCACCTGCTCCTTGCTCTCTCTTTCTGTTTGCTGCAGTGCCACACAGTGGTCACTTTGTGAACTGACACATAGTGAATGCATTCACAGCAAAGTATTTTTAACTGCCCCCCTGTGGACGAATCTTATGTACCCATGCTTAAGCACAAAGTAACTGTCATCACTCAGTATAAGAGCAGGCAGCCTAATAGTCTAATGGAAGGGGATGCTAGGTAGCATATCATTCAGATACATCAGGATTCAGATAAAGAACAATAGAAGGGAAATGTTTTTGGGTGGAAGTTGTTCACTTAGATGGAACAAACTTGAGTATATTACAGCAAAATTATTTATGCTGTGTGCATGTTCTCGTATTGTCTGGATTTTCCCCTCCTTGACTCGATTTATCTCAGAAGGAACTGTGGGGATTCAGATATGAACTTTGAGTTTATGAAAGTTTATTGAGGAAGAAACTCAACAAGAATATTATGGCCAGCGGAAAAGAAATTGTGTGTGTGGGTGTGTGTGACAGCTTAAGAAATGCCTTCTCTCCTCAGCAGAAAAACTCCTTAATATGTTAGTGAGTGAGTGAGGAAGAGAAGAGATGATGGTGATAGCTGCTAACCTGAG
>VUQR01016929.1:0-17985 GCA_015108515.1 Hemichromis elongatus
GCTGGTGTTTATAATGCACAGTGTTTTTTTTTAATCAACAACTGTGTGTATTCTTGTGCTGACGATCATAAAACTGCACTAGGTGAGGCACGCAGTTCTCCTGCCTCATGGCAGGGGGCGCTGGTGATCCCACGGATTCTTATTACGACTCCTGGGCTGCAGAATAATAGAATTAGTGACACTGTCACTAATTCTATTATTCTGCAGCTGTCACTGTGACAGCAGTAAACAGTTAGCAAGTGAAGTGCAGCCATCCAGTTATTTTTTCCTGTTGCTTGGCCTTATTTTCAAAATGGAAGATTACATATCTAAACTGAAAGAATTTTCTAAACTGGACTTTCAATCGAAGCAGGACTTCATTTATAAGTAAAGGTATAACGATAACGTTTTTTTAAGTTATTTTTTTCTATGCTAGTTTGTATATGTAAAGAATGCTGATATGAAATTTTAAACAAAACACGTTAACTGTTGCCAATGAAATGGTGAATAAGCTACTCTGTAGGGTTCATATGTTTGTAAATCTGACTGTGATGACGTCAGTGCCTCACCAGCCATGAACCTCGCCGCACGTCACTGCTCCTTACAGTCTACCTGTAGACTCCTCTCAGGTTCATTTGTTGGCTGTCGGTCGAGTAGTGGTTATAACTGTTTATGGGCACACTCGATATCAGTGGCAGACCTTTAAGAGTAAAATCGGCAGCAATGAGGAAATCTTTTTTTCTTCTATTTGGCACCACTCCTGTTGGTGGCACATTGGAGTAGGTGTTGGTCTCTTTGGCCTATGCCAAAAGGCATTCTTAGGTTAAATGGAGGCTGCAGGGTGTCTTGCATGTTAAATATCCAGCCCAGAGGCAAAAAGTAGGGAACTAAGTAAATGTCTGAGCTGCCTGAAATGGAAGCAAATGGGGTGAGCTGGATATTGTTGTGGCGCAACTGCACATGGTAGCAGAATAAGGCAGACAAAGTTGCTTGACAGCTCCTGGGAGAGGCTTTGATTGATGGCAGCGCTCCAGGGAGTGTTTCAAAATGAACTTAGTTAACTTGGAGCCACATGAAGCATTCATCACTTGCTGCCATACAGGAGTGAGATGCTCACTGCGAGCTAGGCAGCATTTTATTTAGAAAGGCACCTGGGGAACATCTTCACTGGAGTAGCAGGTACCTATTTTCAGCTATTTTAAGGCTCACATCAACAAATCTCCAAGATTTGCTCAAATCAAAGTATCAACTTGACTGCAGCTACTTCAAGTTACTCATCGGGTTTTGAGAGTCTGAGGACTGGGTGTGTCACACGTGTGGTACAGATTTCCATATGAGACAAAGTTTCAAAGTGTGAAATATAAAAATGGTTTTGAGGCAGAAGCACAAATATTTATGGCGCATCAGCTCCTCTATTAAAAGATTAGTGATGTTGGTTTACAGTCTTTTGAGTCAACCTTAATTCAGTAGCCACAACCCTGCATTTTGATAAAAAATAAAACCGTTTTGATGCGCGTCAGTTGGAATGCCTATTTTTTTTGGCCATTGATTGCAACGACCTAGGAGAACAAGTCTTGAAAGTCAAAGCAGTTCTGACAGAACGAGGTTCAGATTAGGGGTTCGAGTTATGCCTCAGAGGGCAGGTTAAGTCCTGATGCTCTTCCTGATGTAGCCAGGTGTTCCTCCTCTGCATTCTCTCCCATCACTACTTTATTTTCTTATTTTTTATTATTTATTGAAAATATAAAAACTTCCAAGCTTCCGCTGTAAAGATCTAACATAGTGGCAAGCAGTACTTTCACAGCGGTCATTACAGTAGCAACGCATATCGTGGGAAAGCCAGTAACGAGCTGTGGAGCTGGCTAGAGCAAACTGAAGAAACAAAGCCGATAAAGTTCTGACGACCGACTTTTCTTTCTGTTCTTTCAGTTCGCAGGTCGATTAAGATTTCATGTCTTTCTGCGACTCTCTGATTTAACTCTGTGCCCCATTAAAACAGCTCCTGGAGTGTTTGCTGGCTAGCTTTAGCACAAAGTGAGTTTTCATTTTAAGCCCCTGCACAGGATGAATGAGTGAGGTTGATTGTTTTCTGTTGTTTTTAATGGGATTCATGGGAGATTAAAAATCACCCACTATAAAAAATTAATTAATTATTTTTTTAAAAGTCCAGTAAAGATGGAGGCATATCAAAATCTTAATAGATGAATGGTAGCTGGTAGTTTCTACTACATATGGACATAATTCATATCTTGAGGTTTATAGACAGTTTAAAAGTCTTTTCATAAATATATTATTTTTGGGTTGTTTTTTCGTTGTTGATGTTTGCTTGTTTTCTTTTTTTTCTTGCAGCCAAGTCAGGTTGACCAGAAAACCATTTCAGTAAACCAGTATGGAAAACATTCACGTCACTGGGATAACAATAAAAGGCAGTTGGTCTAGAGGTTATTATTGATACTTTTGTCATTTCTGCAACATGTCAAAATAACTGAAGTCAACAAAACTTTACTCTCTGGTTTTTCTGAATTACAAGTTGAATCTTCTCAGAGGAGCTCTCTTCTGCATAGTGCTTTTGAACAAGTTCAAGTAATGCAAGCACCATCGCACAAAAGCCACACAGTGCCGTATATAAACAGTAAATATTCAGTTAAGAGGGAAATATTGTGGTGTTCTGCTCATCAGTAACAGAATTTCAAATCTGCAGCTCTCACCTCAGTTTTAGCCCACACAGGGTCTTTGTCACTGAGAATATTTATTGGCAGAATGAGCTTTGTTGGCGCGAAAGCATTTACATTTCGTGTCACTGTGAAAGCTAAGTGTGCTTTGTTTATGCCTCCTCGTCAGGCTTTTTAGTGTGGGATCGCTCATTCCTGCTCTTGTCATACCTCCATTCCTCCCCCTCTCTCCAAACAAGTGAGCGATTAAAACAGAGTCGTCTGGAACCGTGATGGGAAATGAGCGAGAAGATGACAGCAGCTCACTGAAATCTGCAGGATGGATTTCTTTTGTCTTCACGGCTTAAAAAGTACAAGACTTGGGCACAGCAGCTCAGCTTGATCTCTATTTTTTTTTTTTTTGCTGTGTTCCTTTTCCTGAGGGCTGTAATGTTAAATAGTGGACAGACGGGACATTTTTCATGCATTAAATAGTAATCACAGCTCAAGGATGTTCGTGCGTGCTAATACATCTTGAACGCACAGTCGAGAATCTTAAAAATGCCCTTCCTTTACCAAAGCTGAGCTAAATTTAAACACAAATAAATGTGAGATGTGTAGAAAAATGCTTTTTTAATGGCAAAATCTTAGAATGTCTGCAAATACTGATGGAGGCTGAAGACCCAGAGAAGCTATTTTTGACACTCACCAATCAATATATAAAGATTTCTACTTTGACAACACGGACAAACGTAAACTATTCCAGAGATCTCTTAGACTTTGTGGGTTTCCACATCTACAAAAAGCACATAAGAAGCCAGGCACACAAACCCTCCTAAGAAGAAGTGGTTTACGGTTGTGTTTCAGCAACAGCTTCCTACCATCTGTGTTGTTTTTTTGCAAGTACATTACAACAATTTCAGGGATACACAGTTTCAAATAATGGCTTCGTCACACACGAAGAATTTAAAGTTGTTTAGATTTCTACAACATGCTTTTATTTTATTTTTTTGCCTCTTCTCAGCTGAAGAATTGAGTAGATTCTCACACTGCTACTGCCATCTGTTTGGTCACAAATATTACAGCATAATAACCTCAGCTTTTCTTCTAGATATGCAAACTCGATAAGTTGGCCTTCCCTGTTTTGTGTTCTTGATCTACGATCGGCTTGGAAATCAAAGAACCACAAAAAGACGTTCCCTGGTTGCAGAAACTATCTGAAGTTGTGGATAAGGGGAGCTCACAGGTGGAACCTTCTGCATATCAAGGCTAACTTTGTCTTTGCCGCTCCATCAGGCGAGGCATGCAGGTTATGAGGCCGAACTCTTTGACCACCTTAGACAATCACGAGAAGGCCGCTACAGTGACTTGTTTCGGCAGTTTCTGGTTCTCGCAAAGCATCTGTGATGTTTACTTCACCTCAGCATCCTCTCAGGACAGGCATGGCAGTGATGTACAGTCTGAGTAGCTGACAGGGTCATACGGGCATTAAACAGACTCTTCTTCTTCGAGGCAGTTTCTGATATATACAATACTGTTTTCTGTTTGTTTTGCTTTTT
Organism: Hemichromis elongatus; assembly: GCA_015108515.1. Classification (NCBI taxonomy): domain Eukaryota; kingdom Metazoa; phylum Chordata; class Actinopteri; order Cichliformes; family Cichlidae; genus Hemichromis; species Hemichromis elongatus. The sequence goes on from VUQR01016929.1 coordinate 4,190, forward strand.
TTTTACATTCAGAGCAAGAATTCATGATTCTGTCTATGTCTAATATGACACAATGATCCTCGAGTCCGATATAAATATTTAAGTAGTCATTCTTGTTATTTCCCTGCATGGTGGGAGTTACATTCTTCTTCTTCTTCTTGGATTCTTCTTCTGTCCTCTGGAATTTGTTTTGCTGTATTTTTTTGGGATCTTTGTGAATTCGGTATCTGTATCTTCGGAAGATTTTCGACAGCGCAGGACAAATATCCCACAGATTACAAGCCTAGAAATACAATCTGAGTTGAAATTCACTGCGTTGTTTTTTTTGCTGTTGTTGTTTTTGGCAACTTTCACCAAAAACAACTTGTGATTTTTGGTTTTACTGCATGTATCCCACGATATTCACATGAGACACTTGCATAAATACATAATGCAACAAAGTGTTGACATCAAAGGAAATGATAAGGGGAAATTTAAAGTAACTTTGTTTGCACATACCTAGAAAGTCAGCTCTTTTGAAATGTAAAGAGTTCAGTGATTGTGCGAATCTTTGAGCCTCAGGCAAATCATTGTCTCACCCTGAGGCTTTGATTGCAAACACCCGTGAAGTCACCTTTGCAGGATGGACCTGCGGGCTGGTGAGTATCACCGATGAAAACTTTGAAGTAGTAAAACAGACACAGACGTGCAATGATAAAAATATATTTCTCAAATTTCTATGTAAAATAGCATTTTTTCACTGAGCCACACTCTCAATGTTGCGCCCCCTTTCTTTGTAAGAGAATAGGGTTTACAAAGTGAGTGAACGATGGCCTGTCTCTGCGGTGAAAACAATGTCTCCACCAGACAAGGTCCAAGTCATTCTGTATGTAATGAATGCTCAACTCAAGGTAACAGGCAATGCTGTTGTCCGCTACCTTGTTGACTGTGTGTATGTTCCTGCCTGTCAGTGTGTGTGTGCGTTTGACAGCATGCATTAATAGAGGGAGATTGCTCTGAGCGTTGAGCCAAAGACAGAGTTCAGTCAAAGTTTGCATCAATAATACAAATGCAGATACTCAAGGTTCAAAGCTGCTTTAGCGTAGGTAGGTTTTTTACTGTAGCCATCAGTTTGCTTCTATATACAGGAATAATTTTTTAAATCAAATTTTATGTATTAAACATAGACATGATATCAACTTCTTGGTAATTATTTTGATTTTTTTTTCTTCAAGATTACTTTAAATTACTTCCACACCACTTCAGTTTAGCCATAGTGTGATTATTCTGCTGTTTCCTGTGACTTTTTACCGCCTTATTATTTATTGGAGTGTACCCATCTTTAAGTATTTGTAGGTAAATATAATTGCTTTGTAATTTTAAATAAAATGCAATGAAATTCCATTTTATTAAAAGGGAATTACCCTTATTCATGGGCCGCATTACAAAGTTTTAATTAAACATATAGTATCTCACACTGGTTTATACTGTAAGGTGAAAACCCTAATAGATCATGTATTTGGCAACAGCGGGAAAGAAGAGCTCACTTTCAGCAGAATCAGATCTAAAGCAAAGACTAAATAAGGGAGCAAGCCCTTTTTCAAGTCTCCCAAAGTCATCAACTGGGTTCGGTTCTCATCTTTGGCCAGGCTCTATGAAAAACCAGAATCTTGGCTTATTCAGATAACTCCTGTGTTAACAGGACCAGGACACATCACAGCGGTAACCTGTGTGCAGACCTAACCTACCCCAGACCAGGTAATATATGGGAACAGATCAGCAGGCATGAAATCGCCTCATACAGTCCGATTAATATTCTGGAAAACAGACTCGGACTGTTTTCTCACACTGGAAGATCCCTGAGACCTCAGTGAGCAGATGTGGTATCTAAAGTCTTCGTCTTTCCCTGAGAAGCATCAATAAGAAATATAGACACAGCTTTACAGTATGCCTTGAGTATTTTTTTTCATTTATTCATTTTAATATTTTATCAGTCATATACATACATATTTATACTTGTTGGCTTTATATCAAATTTGCATGTAGACTAAGTATTTATTTAAGAATTCTGTTCTTTACCTGCTCTAATACTGTTACACGCCACTGGGCACGTGCTGAAAGCTTAAGAACAAAACTGTCTCATGTCTTAGGATAACACTTGTAATTTGTCAGATTCTCCCGCGTCTCAGTGATAAAGTTGTGATGCTGATAAGTCTGCTAACTTACACGACTGGCATCTCAACTGGCTCTCCTGACAGTTTTCCCGGCTTCCAATGGGATTGACTTTATTAACATAGTAGCACGTTCCCAGTCTTACTAACAAAAGTGTTAATAGCAGACACACTTTTAGTACTATACAGGTTTTTCCCTCTCACAAACACTCTTACTTTGCAAATTTCTCTAATTTCCCCAGCAGCTATAATGTCTTCAGTCTGTGTTATGTGTTCTTCCAGTTACCTGCTATCATCATCTCTTTCATGTGAAAACAGGGTCGATTTATCCAGTTGATAACAATAGTCCTGTGATCACCATTTCAAGAATTTTAATTGGGATCTCCTTAAATACTATGATTGTGATATGTCATACAGCACATCATATGTGCTTCATTTTTGGTGAGTGACCCTGCCCCTGCACAGTTTCACGCGGTTAAACTGTCAAAGCTTTTTAAGATCTTGGGGCATTTGCAAGCACTTGAACTGTGACACTTGTTGGCACACAACATATTGATTTTATTTCCATAACAATACAATATTTATTCATCTTTGACATGTTCAGTGCTCAAGTTAAAACAGGAGTTCTGTGGAGCAATCTAAAAAGCACTTCTCAAGGACAAATTTAAATCTGATAAGCTTTTTCATTTTTACAGTCAGGATTTGGGAACTCCGGGTTTGCACTCGAATGTGAATCCCTTTGCTGATGCTGCAATAGAAAAATCTACCAATCTAACTGTAGATGATAAAGTCACCAAACTTCACAAATGTACACTTGAGCTCAAAATGGAGAGTTTAAAAATGTCCGTAGTCGGACACCTGGGGCTGAAAACTAAAGACAGGTTTAAGAGAATAGCATACTCTGAATGGCAGCTGCCTCAACCGCTGCTGCTGATCAGACTGCTAAATTCACAATCCTTGGACTTCTCTGTTGTGTTTCTGTTGATGGTGCCATTTTGATTGGATCTCGTTAAATATGACTTCCCGTGTGACACAGCCCATCCGGTGAGTCTTTGCGATTCATTTTTGTTGAGTGAACTTCTACTATTTTAGTTGTCGCTTATTGGCAGACGTGTATCTGTGCCTTGCACATGTATAGCTTATGGATATAGCTGCTAAGCAAGTTAGCATTAGCTGATAGTTGAAAAAAAAAAAGAAAAAAAAAAACATGGCAACCTCCAAAATGCTAACATTGAGGCTACAAAGTAACCAAGCAATGACAGAATGCTGCATGAGTCCATCTTTTAAATACAGTCTATAAGTCTGAACTTTCAGAATATTAAATGGCACCAGAAGTAAGAGGAACAGGGGAGTAAAATGGGGAAACTCTTTTTATAAGATATTTTCAATTATGTATAAATCAAAAATAAAGAAATAAAGAACATGGATGTGGTCCAAGAATTAAGTGGTTCTGATGTCAGCGTGATCAGCTTGCAAGATGCTTTCTAGTTTTTTATTATTTCAAATTGGCACTACTGACTCGAGTTCTCCACTATATTTCCTGGCATTGTTTGGGCTTTCTACAGGCTAATATTTTACTCATTCTGATTGGTAGGCCCAAATCACAAGGTAGTTTTCCATTAATTTGGAATTGCACTACTGACTACAGCCTCTTGCATCATACACAATTAGCATAATCTAGCAGTGAGATGCGGGTGCGTACGAGCACTAATAGCAGCTGAAACCGGCTCCAGGCCAGATGAACAGCAAAACTAACTACATAGTTTTGTCATTTTGTGCGATCACTTCACCTCCCAAATTAGGTTTTGTTTAGAGAGATAAGATGCTGTTGCCTGATGAAACTGCAGTGAACACATAATCACCTGCGTGGTATAATGAATGTGTTAAACTGCTTAGCGACTGTAATCCCTCGTTTTCACCACCACCTCTGTGGGCTTCTTTCTGGGTGTCAACACAATACAAGTGTGATTCTCCCACAGTGGATAGTCAGTAAAGGCGCTGAAGCCATTTCTTCTCTAATTACACCAGAAATAGAACACGCTGGTGCACCTGCTCTCTTTATTCCCCAACCTCTGTAAAGGCAGCAGTCCGTAAAGAACTAAACGGCCGGCAAAAGAAGGGGCTCAAATATATAATCTAACAAAATATCTGTTTCAAATGCCGCACTGTGACAATGTTTAAGGCACTTTAAGTATTTAGAATTTAATCAATCATGCAAGACAATTGGCAAGGTTTCTGACTGGTCAGAGACTGCACCCAACCGCGACAGCTACAATAGCCCCAAACACACAACCTCATAATGGACTGTGTTAAGTGACTTTTTTCCATTAATGTTCCCGTTACTGAGAGGAAGCCAGAAAGCTCAGAAGTCCTCTTTTAGACTCTAGAACTCAGTGTGAATTCTCCTATACATGCTGGAATGACAGCAGTGCCAGCAGGAGTACTGAGAATAGTCAGTGCCAGCTTCTTTTTTTTTTTTATTATAAGCAAGTGAGCAAGAAACTGAATTTAAATAAGTGTAAGTACACTTTAGAGAAGCATAGCATATATTGCAGTTAAGAAGAACATAATTTAACTCATATAAAACAGAGTAGAGTGCAAAGTGGTGTAATTAAACACAGAGAAATATAAATGGAAGAAACCAGCTGTTTGGTTCTCTGACTGCAGCCATAAACCGGTGAGATTTCGAAGGCTCGATCTAAACGTTTTGGCGGTGTTTGCCTCTCTAACGACTGTGTATATAAGGACCACACCATTTTTCAGGCTGCTCACTGTGCTGATTCAAACTGCTTTAATTCCATATTGATCGGGTTATAGGCAGGAAATACACTTAAATCATACATCGGATCTTAATGAGGGAAACCTTTCAGATCAGGTTGCTTTCTGGTGCCGTGCGCCTTATCGGTCCTTTAAGGATACGTAGCTATGAGAAATGTACTTATGCTGTTTCAGTCATGACGTTTAAAATAGAAAATTCTCTGTTTTGCTTAGGTTAATGTTATTTTGTAAATGAGGCACAGATGCAAAATATGCAATTTAATTTAATAAACTTCAAACAGTACATTGTCATCATACAATTAACAACATATGTAAGCTGTAAAAAAAAAATGGACAAATGCACATTTTCTCTGCTTCTCCTCCATCTGGGCTGTTTGCATCTTTCCATTTTTGTATTTTTGCCTTTTCTTAATCTTCTTCTCTAGTCCGCGTACCCGCGATTTTGTTAATTCAAATCCACTTAAGAGCTAAATTTGATTTGACTGTGTGTAATGCTGTCTTCCACTCTGTCCTCTTTACATTTTTGTTGCCTCCTGCTCGGACTAAACTCCGGCAGCCTCAATGTCACGGCAGCAAGGCAAAGACAATTAAGGTGTATAAATATGTAAATATGGTCATGGCAGCTCAGCGGGGGGAACAGCGTAATGACATTTTCTGCCCTCGTTTGGCTAATCCCCAAGACACCTCGGAATTAGAAACCTTAATGACAACCAATAACGCACAGATGGTCAAACTCTGGGGGCACATCGGCCCTTCTGATGCTGCCTGGGCTCCTTGCGGCATTCCTCTTCATGCCAACAATACACACACACATTCACACACACATACACACACACAGGCAAGGGGACACAGAGATAAACACGTGCAAACAGGCTAGCCAGCACTACCATGCAGGGAAGCAGGCATACATGCGTGCGTGATGTAGAACACTCTCACCGTGCACTCACTCACACACACACGCGCACATATCACCGAGCCAGATGCCACCCGTGCCCATGGGGGTGATCATGGTCGTAACTAGAAGGTCAGGTCTTGGCAGGCCGTTTAAGGCCAGGCAAGGCTCGGCTTCAGTGTGTTTTCAGCGCGCGTGTGTGTGTGTGTGTGTATAGAGGTTATTGTTTGGTGTCTCAGGTAATACGTCCAGCGAGGCTTTGTGGCAGATGTCGACCATCCGTCTTGCAAAGCTGACCTATAGAAAAGCTCCATGCAGTCGCATCTCAAGAGAGAGAAAGTCAGCGCAAGGAATGGAGAGCTTTGTGTGTATGAGTCACCACAGAGAGAGAAGAGAGCATGAGTACAGACAGAGAGCGAGATGTTTTGGCTGGTTTCCGACAGTAATTAGTTCAACCTAGCTATTTGTTCTTCCTACCTCTATTAGATGGGAAAATGTTTCTTTGGGGAGTAAGCAAGTTTTTGCAGAGGGCGAAACAGTACAAAGGAAGTAGAACGCTTCCTGAGAAATGGCAGACAAACAAAGGAAATAAAAGAGCACGATGTGTCAAACGGGGACGTATCAGGAAATAATTGCTTAGAAAATATATTATAACTGATATGTCAGACCAGGTTGATACATGAAAGATTAATTGCTTGCAAGTACAGTTTCATTTGTCTGTCCCAAATAGGCTTCTGTTTAATGTGTCGCTGAATAATGGTGAGATGAGATAAGTGTAATAACTGTCTTACTTGAAAAGTGCACATCTCCCCCTTCTGTTACAAAATACTCTCAGTTAAATCGGTATCTCATTTTCGCATACGCTGGATGAAGCTGCTTCACTCTGTTGTTGTTTGATCGAGGTCCGCAGGAAAGCTTCGCACATCCGATCAGTCTCTGCGTCTACGCTATTTTACAACCAGTTTACAAGCATTTTGTGTGAAAACAGAAATCATTGAATCTTCATTTATGATCAGTGTGGGAACAAATAATTTGTGCTTCTGCTGCACAACAATGTCAGCTTATTTAATTTGTGTCATTAATTCTGTAAAAGTTACCAGAATTAAAGACACAGTGTTTCTGCCACTTTTATTGGCGGGGAAGTCCGATGAATAAGAAGCCCTGTTCTCCTTTTAGATGTGGAACAAATAAATCTTAATATTCACAAAAGGGTTGTTTGGGATTTAAAGATTTTACTTGTTTAGGGGGCAAAAAATACAATCTGGCTACTTGTAGACATGATAAATAAGAAACTCTGTTCACGCACCAGGTCAAGCTAGCAAGTGACTCTATGTCAGGGATGTCAAACTCATTTTACATTGTGGGCCCACACAGTGAAAAGATGTTAGACTGCATATATAAGAAGTGCAATTTCAACACTTTATCTCAAAGTTTCTACACAATAAAGAAATCCTGCTGTAGTAATATTACAGAGAAAGGTCATATTCAAATGTCCGCGTCCACGACTGAACCCTGAGTGATCCCTGAAGCATGTGTGTGCAACATGCATCAGGGATCACTGGAGTGGGTATTTGAACCACTTGGGTATAGATAAAAGAGCTATCTGTGTGTGTGTGACTGGTTGGATGACACTTGTAGTAGAAAGCACTTTGAGTGCTCAACTGAGTTGAAAGGTATATAAGTAGCAGTCGATTTACCAATAAATGAATCCAATGTAGGATTAAATAATCTTTTAATTCATTGAGATAATATTGCATTTATTGCTGCTGAATCAATTTATCACTAATTAGCTGTTACTTACTGCAAGCATTAAATAAAGCATTTAATCTGTAGTTACAGCTCTTAGCCATCACTGTGTCTGACTCGAGGTTCTTTGAGTGCCAGTAGCCACTCCTCAGAGATGTGAAAGTACAGGCTGTGTGTGCACGGGAACAGCGCTGTAGTGACATCTTGGCATGCAAACTGTATAACAGGCAGCTGTGAACTGAACATTCACAAATCAAACAAAATCGTCAAATCAGCCTGATTGGTTTATGTGATTTGTTGAGCCAATCAAAATGAGTTTCTTTAAGGTGACTGCTAGCAAAAAGTGAGAGTACAATTACAGGTACGATCTGGATTGGTAAATTAATACAGAGCTGATGAATTAAAAAGTTATTTCAATCCTGAAACTTGGAACCTAAATTTGATGCTGAGACTTATCAAGAGGATAATTATAATCACATCTCTGCAGCAATCACCATCAGTCTCATGAGTCTCCAGGTGGCTCACTTCTTGTCCTCATGCTTCGTTCATTTTCAAGTCGGGCCACAAAAAAAAAAAAAAAGATGTTACAGGAGCTCAAGTGCATCTTTAACCTTGCAGAATTACTGCTTTGGAGGGATTAGACAGATATACAGAAACCGTGCCTTCAGGTGCTCACATCCTAGTTATGCAAAGTCACAATGATATAATATCATTCTGGATGCAGAGGCCTCATTATGCATGTGCTGATAAATGATTAATGCCTTTAACAAACTATCCATCACCAGAATTTGTTTAAAAATTTATCAACTACCATATCACACCATGTTGTGGACTTGCTCATTACACTGCCTGCCTGAGCAGCAGAGCTCTGATTCCAGCGAACGATTTTTGTTGCAGTGACACACTTGTTGAAGGATGTGCAAAGAGGAAAGGGATGCACCTATTGTATTTGGCACCATAAAAAAACACAAAGCTCGTTTAATTGGCCTGCGAGATCAAAGCTTTCTAAGAAATGCTACTTACCAGGAAGCAGGATAACCGACTATATGTTTGCATAACAGTGGCTTCAGGGTTGAAAATCAAATTAGCGCTGTATAGAAAGCATGCTGTGCCAATACCAAGAACGATTTCCTTTTCATCTGTTTTCCTCTTTATCCTTATGAAGGTTTTTCTTTTAAGATCTAAATCCTTTTTAATAAGAGTCACATGATGGAAGCCTTGTTGGTTTGATGTCACGTGGACTTCATGACAAAGCTCAGACTCAACCTTAATACTCAAAATGAATTCACAGTGTAGGCTGTAGACTAGACCACACTGTGAAAAAGTGAATCATTGTATTAAAATAAATAAATGTGAATTTTTCTTGCTACTAGTCAGCAGAAATATTCACATTCTAATTTAAATGCCATTCAGCTAAACCAAAAACGCTCACAAGGTCAAACTCCCTGGCTAATAGAATATCATGCAAATTGACTCGAGAGAAGACGCTGCAGGTTTACAGACACTGATTTCTTCTTTCTTAATTATGAAGATGTTTGAGTCAGGAAATACTATTGTTTCAATGCACAGGAAAAAAAAAAAACCCAGTCAAGCTTGACAAAGTCTGTGATGAGTTTAGCTAAAAGGATCTGTCCATCTGTATACTGCGTCTGAATCATGATGGAAGCAAGATAGCAAAGAAACAGACCAGATGTCTAGCTTCCAAGTCACTTTTTCCCAGTCCTCCCAAGTGATGCCAAGATGTCCCCAAAGATGCTATACAGCTGATGTTTTCCCAAATGGATAGATAATTATGTGGGAAAGTGTTTAGGGCAGGAGGGGAAGTAAACTGGTAGTAAGCAGCAGCTCGAATTTTCAGTAGTTGTAACCCGGACTACATTAATCTTGTCAGGACTCAGAGTTCAAGGCAATGAATGAAGGTTGGATTCATAGTTACTGCTAAATAAAACAGCTCATTTCTGTGGCATATTGAAAAGTTCAGTGTAACTCCAAGATCAGTAAACCTGAACAGTTTTTTTTTTAATACCTACATACATTAAATTGCCAAAAAATTAATCACCCACTAATACAAATCAATAAATTCAGGTGTTTCAGTCACTTCAAATTTTTGTGAAGGGGTGGAAAGATTGTTCCGATGATCCGTGACATAGTAGCATTGTTTCAGTCGGTGAAGTTTTTCCTTGTTTGTGTTTATAGTCTCTACCGTTCCGATCAGTTCATGACAGAACGATTACCAGTAAAATCTCTGGACGCATGTTTTTCTGATAGAGCTGATTTCCATTCGTATTGTTTGGTTTACCTGTCAGTCTGCTGAAAAAGCAGGTAGTTTGTATCTGTGGGTTTGATTTTTATCAGCAGGCATAGAATGCTATTAATGTTGCTTTTGCACCTCCTTCCAGCATATGTCTTCATCAAAGACTGGTTCCTCTGGGATAACCACCATTATAGAAGCTGGAAGCATCGCTCTACATGCCCCCCCCACCAAGGATGCATAAGTTAGGATGACAAGAGGCCCCCAGAGGTGATCCAGGCTGCTTGTCAGAGGAGCTGAGGGTCTAATTTTAGCTGTGAAAGGAAACCTGAACACTTGACAACAAGTTTACGGGCCTTGGCAGATGCCTTGGATAAATTGGAGCCTTGCTGTCCTTCTTATTGTTTCTCTGGTTGTGGATCCTGAGTTTGGTATAGCGTGAAATAGCTTGTGACAGACCTCTGACAGAGAAGAAGCTCGACCAAACTTTAGTATTCAGAGTGCTCTGGGTCTTTTCCTGTTTTGTCATGAGCTCATGTCAGCTTCATTAATCTGTCTAACGGCTTTGTTTACCATGCTTAGGGCGTTCTTCACAGTTTTGTCATCCTAATGATAAATGTATTTAAGGCATCCTATATGGAATAGTGTGGCGCAAACCTTTTTAAGTGACCTTTTCTGCTCTCATCCAAATGTTTTCTGCAAAGGCCAAATTGTATTACCTGAACTTAGGGATCCAGCGGATATATTTTTGTTGCTTTCGAATGGAGCCCATTGTTTCTCTGCTGGCACTGTACTGGTATGATTGTGACCTTTGTATACCTTTCATTTGAGGGGGCAACATGATTGGAGGAGTAAAAAAGTAATGAAATAGTTCACATTTCTTATTTTTCTTACTTCTTAGTTTATTGATGTGGTGGTTTAAAGGCATGTTAGCTTCATGCTATTTGTAATGTGTGCATACAACAAACCTAAACCTTACTAGATGTGACTCAAAGGCCAATATTGTCTGTTTTCCAACCTCATGGTGTCAGTCTTGAAAAGTCAGCTACAATTCAACACGTTCTGATCTAAAAGCTACATACAGTAGTGGTACAGTATGCACACCGTGGTAAAGACCTATGGACTGTAGCTGCAAAAACACAATGATTGCTTTGCATTTGTTATAGCCACTGACATCAACTGATGCCAGCTACGTTACTTTACTGGAAAGAAATTTCTATGTGCATCAGAGCCGAGTGCGTTCCGCTATTACAGTTGCTTTGAAATTTACTTTCACACTTTGGGCACATTCAGTTTGCAAACGTAATGTTTTTTTATTGTTTTTAGATTAATTGACATATCTTAGTAATATCTTATTAGCAGCCACATTTCTGTCTTTTTTAAAATTTTATTTCAATTTTATTTTACCAGGAAGTCCCTCAGTATTACAAAAAATAGTTAACATTTGAACTACATGTTCATACTATGATGTTATTTGGCCTGTTTTTGATGTTGGCAAACTGATATATTTAATTACATTGCGGAAAGTTGTTTTTTTTTCTTAAATTGGGTTGTAGATATTAACACGTTTGCTTTTAACCCATTGCTATGTAGTTGCCATGCATCCATTTGTTTCCTATTGTTACCTTACTGATTGCCTTCAAACTCTCCGGTCTTTTCCAGGTTTCTGTATTCCACGATGTCATTTATTCCTCCATATAGTTTTGTAAACATCCTGCTTTCATATAGTCATTCTTGTGTTTATTCTAAGCTGTCAGTGTCAGTCTGTGCAGTGAGAATTTGGATTCTCGACTTCCTGTGTTTACCGTGTTACATCCATCTAAATGTAGCATATTTCTCTTACACTTACACTAAACACCAGATCCAAAGAGCAGCTGTTTTTATGTTCAGTTAAAACAATACTTGCACTTCTAAAGATTAAAAAGATTTATACATCAAGCTCTTTTGCACATGCAGTTATACATTTAAAGAGTAGTCAATTTGCTGTAATCTTTGCTTAATCCTATAGTACATGAGTTCAGGCTTGTAGCCAGCCAAAATTACAAGTGATTGAGCATCCACTATCATGTAGTATCAGTGGTTCACCTTTCAAACTCATCTTCACTAGGCTCATTCAGTGCAAAGTGATGTTGTTATAATAAAGAAATCATGATGGAAGAAGCTTTGCTGTAACACTGGAACAAGACCAGCAGCAGCGGCGATGCTGAGGTTGCAAGTGCTTTTATGCATGAACAGTTCAAGAGTGTCATTGATAAGAAAAGCTCTCCAAATATTTCCCTAGCCAGGGGTTTACACAGTATCTATTCCTTATGGTAATTCAGTCAACCAGTCCCCGGTTACCATGGCAATTGCTCACTCTGCAGGTATTTTGTTGGTTAGAGGAGATGAGCTTAGGACTTACAGTCCATGAATAAAAGGGGAAAGATATATACAAAATACAAAGTAATAAATAATGACATGAAAGGTGAGTATTTCAGATGGTAAATTATAAACAGGTTTATTCATGGGCATCTAACGACAAAATGTATTTGTTTCTAAGCCTCTTAGTACTTTTGCACAAATGTGCATTTAGTCAACAGCAAACAGCCTTAATACGAACCAGAGCGAGGACTATGTTTCTCATGAAACCAACTCCTCTGATTCTGTGGCTATACAAAACTGCACACAGCAGCAATAACATGCTCATCTGCAGTGTCACACTTCATTCTAATTCTGAAAGATCTGCTGACTGAAGCTTATTCCAGAAAGCTTTGGTTTAATAAAAAAAAAAAAAAAAGCACCCTTACTGTGGTTTATTTACAGAATAGCTAACTCTGCTTTTAACATGAAGGAATGAACATAAAAGGAAGAGCAGTGATGTGGCAGTGGCTGAAAATGTTGCTCGACCTCGTCAGCCTGTGCTGTCCTGGAGAAGTACAGTTAGTGATGTGTTCCAGACGTTGCTTGTTTTATGTCTGTCTGCTGATATGATGGCGCCGTGTTAGAAATGGCATTTTCTTATTTACAAAAAAAAGAATAAGAGAAATTGTTTTTGTTATAGTAATGCATAAATCAATTGGCCAGAAATGGGCTTCACTGCAGTCGTAACAGATGAGTGAATGAGCAATGCATCAGCACTTGAACCGGCTCACCTAAATATAATGCAGCAGTTTATTAATGCAAAATATGACAAGGAGTCAATCTATCCATTCAAAATACCCCGGCTGCTCTCATTTCCATGCAGTAAAATATTGCAGTTTTGACAAAACCACTGGTGATGCTCAATGATGCTCCTTTGGTAGTCATGCATGCCACACTGTGTGGCGTTAATGAGACAGGAAAGTGACTCACAACTTTTCAGTGCAAAGGGTCACTAGTTTGTATTTAACCCTAAACAGGATGTTTTCCTAAATTTTCAGACCGTGAACCTCACCAGTGAACAGTGAACACGCCAACCTGCTCATGCTTCAGACTCACTAGAGTGAAGGCGGAATTGAAAAGCAACTGAACATATTCTGTTTGCATTTGGTGACCGACTGCATGTAGATGCAGTGACCCACTAGTTGCCCAGAGGTTGACAAAATAATTGTTTTCCAATCTATAAATGCAGAAGGTTGCCAACACATTGGATTCAGTTTGATTCAGTCTGCACTGACAAGCCAACTCATTATCTACATGTCTCTTTGCAATAGGGGAACTTGACTCAGCTGGTTGTATTCTGAATATATACTTGTCTAAAAGCAAGGTCGCCAAGCACCAATGTTACTTTGCAGTTGAAAAGTTGTCCTGCAGCCTCGACATCATTATTTGTGAAGGAATTCTTGAATTTCTGCTTCAGATCTGTGAGGTTCTGGTTAAAATCTGAATCGAAGTAGTTCATGTGAATTTCTGTTTAATGTGAGATTCTGTGGATGTAGACAGATATCTAATTTCCACCAATTTATCACAGTTAGTGACCATATTATCACAAACAGATTGCAAGTAATTGTCACCTTGGCCCTGTTGAAATGCAAACTGATAC
>VUQR01016931.1:0-38825 GCA_015108515.1 Hemichromis elongatus
GACATAGTATACATTTTCACTGCTATGCAGATGACACCCAACTTTATCTATCCATGAAGCCAGATAACACACACCAATTAGTTAAACTGCAGGAATGTCTTAAAGACATAAAGTCCTGGATGGCCTCTAACTTTCTGCTGCTTAATTCAGATAAAACTGAGGTTATTGTACTCGGCCCTGAAAATCTTAGAAATATGATATCTAACCAGATTCTTGGCCTCCAGTAACACCTGTGAGAAACCTTGGAGTCATTTTTGACCAAGATATGTCCTTCAATACACATATATTTCCTCCATTTGCGCAACATCTCTAAAATGAGAACTATCCTGTCTCTGAGTGATGCTGAAAAACTAGTTCATGCATTTATCACTTCCAGGCTGGACTACTGTAGTTCATTATTATCAGGAAGTCCTAAAAACCGTATCGCATTGAATCGTACTTGTTATTAATCTCTGTCTCTCTTCCGAAGCATGTCTTTTATCCTGTCTTTCTTCTCTCACCCCAGTTGATCGCAGCTGATGGCCCCGCCCCTCCCTGAGCCTGTTTCTCCCAGAGGTTTCTTCCTGTTAAAAGGGAGTTTTTCCTTCCCGCTGTCTTTTTCCCCCTATCCCATTGTCAACATGTTCTGATTGTTGGGGATTCTTTATAATATTGTATTTTTACATTATAAAGCACCTTGAGATGATTATTGTTGTGAATTGAATCCATATATATAAAATATAACTGAGTACTGAATTAGAAGCTGCTTTCTGCATCCCAGAGTAATATCTCAAATGTACTAAGCCAAATTTTCACATCCTGTCCTCCAGTGGAACCAAAGATTGTCATGCCAGATGCAGCAAGTGCTAGAGCTGGAGCCAAGCTTAGAGTGGAGGCAGTGGTTTCAGGAAAACCTACCCCAACCTGCAAGTGGTTGCGTGGCGAAAAAGCTGTGGTCCCATCCAGCAGCCTGGCTGTGCATCAGTCAGGCAACTTGTGTGTCTTGATCATCAAAGATGTATCAAGGAATGACACTGGAGAGTATAGCCTTGTGGCTGAGAACAGCACAGCAAAGGTGACCCAAACCATGAAGATTGTCATCAGAGGTCAGTGCCCCTACATTAATTAATAATAATTTAAAAAAAATGAATTTGCATATTTGACCTCAGAAACAGAAGGCACACATTTAAAGAAGAACATGACTGGTGTAACTGTAACCGTGTGTATTTCAGATATGCCTGGGCCTCCTCAGGGCCCTGTAGAGATCAGCGATATTGACTCTGATGCTTGCTCCTTATCCTGGAATAAACCTCTGGAGGATGGAGGGAGCAACATCACTAACTATGTAGTGGAGAAATGTGATGTGACTAGAGGCGACTGGGTGACTGCTGTCTCTACATGCCCAAAGACTAATTGCAGGCTGGGAAAGCTTATCCCTGGAAAGGAGTATGTGTTCCGCATCCGTGCTGAGAACCGCTTTGGTGTATCAGACCCTGTTCAGTCCGACAGGATGGTCGCCAAGTTCCCCTTTGGTAGGTCTACGTGAAATATACCGCTTGGTAGAGATTAAGGTTCATGCCTAGAGTTGGTCAATTATATTATTTAAAACTGGTTTACAGTACAGAATATAAATGAACTTTGTTTACTGTCACTAGATGTTCCAAGTGAACCCCTTAACTGCCGCATCAACAAGACCAACAAAGACTGTATGTTCGTGGCCTGGGATAAGCCAGAGAGTGATGGAGGCAGTCCCATCACAGGTTACTACATTGAGCGCAAAGAGAGGAACAGTCTGCTGTGGGTGAAGGCCAACGACACTGTTGTTCGAACCACTGAGTACCCATGTGCTGGCCTCATCGAGGGCCTGGAATACACCTTCAGAGTATCAGCTATTAACCGTGCTGGCCAGGGTAAACCAAGCAAGAAGACTGACTTTTTCACTGCAAGAACACCTGTTGGTACGTTTGACTGGCATCATATTAGATTACGATAGATCATTCATTTTGTTTAAACTAATTTATCTGTTATGCACTACAGACACTCCAGGTAAACCTGAAGTCCTGGATGTAAACAAGAACTCGGTCACTCTGGTTTGGACCCGTCCTAAGAATGATGGAGGTAGCAAGATCATTGGCTACTATGTTGAGGCCCTGCGGGTACCAGGAGACACTTGGATACGCTGCAACACAAGTAGCCAGAATGTGCCTAAGGAGGAGTACACAGTTACTGGTCTGGAGAGAGACTTGCAGTACCAGTTCAGAGTTATTGCTAAAACTGCTGTCAACATGAGCGGTCCCTCAGAACCCACAGACCCTGTCCTCGTGTGCGCTGAAAATGGTTAGAAGTTTTGACAACACCGTATAGCCTGATAAACTAGTCAGCCTAATATTTACGAAAACTACATTTATCTGTGACAATTTTGAGCCATGTGTTCATTTGCCTCCTTGTCATTAAATTTAGTTCCTCCAAGGTTGGAGCTCAATGCCAGGATGCAGAAGGGTTTGAAGGTGAAGGCTGGAACCACAATCCTCCTGGAGGCTGATGTGTTCGGTAAGCCCATGCCCAGAGTGACCTGGAAGAGAGCTGACGACAATCTCAAGTCAGGTGAAGGCCAGGTTATTACCCACCAAAGAAATCACTTTCAGCTGGAAATGACAGATGTCACCAAGGAGCACACAGGAACATACACTATCTTGGCTGAGAATGCCAGTGGCTCCAAGACTGCTGAGATCCAGGTCATTGTGCTAGGTACGAACTCTAACTTTTTATAAAAAAAAAAAAATATGTTGAAACTAAACCAAGATCCAAGTTGGATGTCCTTCAGAGTCAAAATGTTTAATATTTCATTTTACATTAACTTCAACATGATTTTCGCAAATAGCTGATTGGTTTTGTACATTTTCAGATGCACCTGGTCCTCCCGCAAATTACAAATGTATTGAGGTGTTTGCCACTAGCATCAAGTTGTCTTGGGAACCTCCTCTTAAGGATGGTGGTGCCCCAATCACCAACTATATTGTGGACAAGCGTGAAACCAGTAGACCTGAATGGGCCCAGGTTGCAGCTAAAATCAAGGGTGACATCCTTGAGTTCAATGTGGCAAAGTTAATAGAAGGTCGTGAATACCAGTTCAGAATCCGCGCTGAGAACACGTGGGGAGTTGGAGACCCTCTAATCACTGGCCCTGTCATCGCCAAGAACCCATTCAGTGAGTCATTGCCAGCATTTTGTCCGAGTTCATATATCACAGAAAGCATTTATGACATTGGAGAATTGTAACAATCAATAATTTAAACTATGTCTAAACCTGTGACAAAAGTAAGAGACAACCAGCTTAATGTCATTAGCATATTCTGTTATCATATAGAGCTTCTTTTCACAACTTGTCCATGTTGAATAGCTTACTTAAATTTTATTTTAAAAAAAATATCATCCAAAGTCTAACTTTTGGTGTCACTTCCAGCTGTCCCTGGCCCTTGTGAAGCCCCAGTGATCACCAACGTGACCAAGGACCGTATGACCGTGAGCTGGAAGGAGCCTGCAGATGATGGAAAGTCCACTATCCTGGGTTACATGTTGGAAAAGAAAGAGACCAAGGAAATGAATTGGACCAAGTTAAACAGGAAGCCACTGACAGAAAGAAGTCTGGAGGTTACAGGCCTCACAGAGGGAGTCGAGTATGAGTTTAGAGTTATTGCTGTCAACGTGGCTGGGCCCAGCAAACCCAGCGAGCCCTCTTCTGGCACTGTTGCGCAGAATCCTATTAGTGAGTCGTAACTTCATTAGCTCTGTTAACTTTTCATAGATCTACTACTGCATAGATCTTTCTGTGTTACTTGAACCTATACTACTTAAATGTACATATACAACCTAAATTGGGTCAATCTGCTCTTTTTTAGCTCCTCCTGGACCTGTTGTGAATCCCAGTGTGACTGACACCACCCACAGCACCATCAGTCTTGCCTGGACTGCCCCCACCAACAATGGTGGAAGCCCTATTATTGGTTACTTGGTGGAGTGCAAGAGGACAGACACCAAAGACTGGATCCGCTGTAATGTCCCAAGGAACCTGCAGGAGACCCACTACATCATTCAAAACCTCATTCACAAGTCAGAATACCAGTGCCGCATCACTGCTGTCAACAAGATTGGCTTTAGTGAACCAGTTGAAGTACCTGGGAAACATGTCGCCCAGGACATCGTTGGTATGTATTTCCAGGCTGCATATATTTGAATTCTGACAAACAGTGATTAAGCTGTACATCTGTAAAATCATTTAAGTACAACATAAAAAGAACTGCTCCTGGAAAAATGCAGATTACTCATAGTTGTGAGGATCATGACCAAGACAGATGAAAAAAGAACAACCAGGATTTCAGTCTTTGTAACGTCATATTAAAAAAGAAGGCACTTTCCTTAGACATACTTATGAAGTCATTCTCTCTGTGTGTTTGTACAGTTGCTCCTGAAGCAGAACTGAGTGCAGAGCTGAAGGATGGCCTGGAGCTACGTGCTGGTGCCACCATGAGACTGCATGCCACCATCAAGGGTCGTCCCACTCCCAGGATAACTTGGGCAAAGATGAACACTAACATTAAGGACCGTCAGGGCATCATCATCAAATCCACTAATGTTGACACCATGGTGATGGTGGAGAAAGTGAACAGATATGATGCTGGCAAATACATTCTGAACTTGGAGAGCTTAGCTGGCATGAAGATGTACACCATCGTTGTCAAAGTTTTTGGTCAGTACAGGAAGTTATTTCACTAAACAAATGCATAGATTTTTTGCAGTAACTATAGTCAAGTCAGATTGATATTAGTAACTAATGGTTAGTCTTAGTTTCTTGATTAGTTCAATTTTACAAAAAACACATCGGTATAAAGTGTTGTTGTATCTTTCCAGACACGCCTGGACCGCCAGTTAATCTAATGGTGAAGGACACATGTAAGGACAGTGCCTCCATCTACTGGGATGCTCCTCTGATTGATGGTGGCTTTGAAATTACCCACTACATAGTACAGAAGCGTGACACTGAGAGGAAAGCGTGGTCTACCGTTTCCACCAACTGCAATAAGACATCATTCAAGGTTCCAGACCTGGATGCTGGGCGGTCCTACTGCTTCAGAGTGGCAGCAGTTAACCAGCTGGGTATTGGGGAGTTTTGTGAGACTGATGATTCAGTCAGAGCAACAGGTGGGTTGGATCATAACGAGGTATGTTACTTGGATTTTGTTCCTCCAACTTTCATACTAATTACATTTAATTTTACAGAGGAGCCTGGGCCTGTTATGGACTTCAAGACCCTGTTGGTTACCAAGGATTCTTGCACTTTAAGCTGGAAGAAACCCCTCACTGATGGTGGTAGTCGCATCATTTGTTATGTACTTGAGGTTCTCAATGGTGAGGATAAATACAAGGAGCTAATGAGGTCTAAGAATATGCAGTACAGTGCCAAGGACCTCGTGGAGGATAGAGAGTATACCTACAGAGTCAAAGCTGTGAATGACACAGGAGAGAGTGCTCCCAAGGAGCTGAAAGTGGTTGCCAAGGACCAGATCAGTAAGTATCCCCTTTTATTAAACTTTCAGATAAATAACTTAATAAGTAAGCACATAAAGTCTTTAAATATGAATATATTTTTACAAAGTTGTTCCTTTCCTATAAAGTTCTTCCCAGTTGTGACTTGAGGGAGTTGCCCAACATGTGCTACATTGCCAAGGAAGGCAGTACTGTCCGCCTGAAGATCCCAATTATTGGCAAGCCTACACCCAAGGTAACCTGGAAGAAGGGAGATGATGAAGACCTGACAGACACTGGCCGAGTGTGTGCCGAGTCCTCAGCAGTTAACACCACCCTTCTCATCAGGGACTGCCAAAGGACTGATGCTTCCAAATACACCATCACCCTGAGAAACAGTGCTGGAAGCAAAGAGTCCACCATTTTTGTCAGGTAAGGATTATGTAATACAATATCAAGAATATTTTCCTCGAAATAAATCACACAATACCGATACAATAGTGTCTACACGTTAAAAAGGCCAAAATTATCCTTCTTCCTTATTAGGGTGGTGGGTAAACCTGGCATTCCTGTAGGACCAGTAAAGTTCAAAGATGTTGCTGCTGATGGTGCTACACTAAAGTGGGGTCCTCCCAAGGATGATGGTGGCTCTGAAATTACCAACTATATCCTAGAAAAGAGGGACTCCATCACAAACATGTGGGTGACTGTGTCCTCTGTTGTGGAGACCAACACCATGAGAGTAACTGGTCTTCATGAGGGAACAGAATACATCTTCAGAGTATGTGCTGAGAACAAGTATGGGGTCGGCGAAGGACTCAAATCTGAGCCCATCGTAGCCAAACATCCATTTAGTAAGTACCGTATACTATTTCAAAGGCTGAATTGTGTTGTACTGTAATAATTATTTGTCTTTTAGGACTGCTCATCACTCTTTATCACTGTTTTCTACAGATGTTCCTGATGCTCCTGCTCCTCCTCAGATTATGAGCATGCGCCATGATTCAGCTTATCTTGCCTGGACTGATCCGAGGAAGACTGGAGGATCTCCCATTACAGGTACGGTCTGCTTTAACATTTCACCAACCTCCTCTCTGGCTCTATTCCAGATACGATTGTCTGATTATCGAGGCTTCTCTGTACAACTATGGGGTCTTTACCTTACAATTAAAGCGCCTTGAGATGACTGTTGTTGTTATTTTTGGGTGAAACTGAGTCTAGTTGAAATATCAACAAGTATTTTATTCTGTTCTGGTATTCTTGATAATTTTATATGTAAATTTTGGTTGTTTGTTTTGGTCATATGTGCAGGCTATCATGTTGAGTTCAAGGAGAGAAATAGTATGTTGTGGAAGAGGGCAAGCCCAGCTGCCTTGAAGATGAAGGAACACAGAGTTACTGGGCTGACTGAAGGTCTGGAGTATGAGTTCAGAGTGATGGCAATTAATTTGGCTGGAATTGGTAGACCAAGTGCCCCCACTGATCCACAGGTGGCCCTGGACCCCATTGGTAAGTATATAAAAAATTACAAAAATCTTTAGACAAATGATTTTCAAATATATAACAATACATTTATTATTTTCATGTCTATACCACTAGATGCACCTGGTAAACCAGATGTAATCAGCATTACTAGGAGCACTGTGACCCTCCAGTGGACTGAACCTCAGTTTGATGGTGGCCATCGCCTTACGGGCTATATTATTGAGAAACGAGACCTGCCTTCTAAAATCTGGGTAAAGGCAAACAATGTGAATGTTGTGGAACCTGCATTCACTGTCACAAATTTGCAAGAGGGCTGCAAATACGAGTTCAGAATTCGGGCAAAGAATGCTGCCGGCGCCTTAAGTCCACCCTCTGAGCAGACAGATACTATTATCTGCAGAGATGAATATGGTAAGATGAGATATTGATCTATACTGAAACCATTGTGAATGTTTTTAGGCAGCATGATAAAATAAATGTTTTCATTTGTCCTCCATCAGCTGCGCCGACCATTACAATTGATGCTCAGGTGATGGAAGGCTTGACTGTCCGAGCTGGTGATACTATCGTCATCACTGCCACAAGCATTTTAGGGAAACCTGCACCAACCTCCTGCTGGTCAAAGGGAGGAAAGTACTTTAAACCCTCAGATCTTGTTCAAATTGAGACCACTGCCACATCCTCCACTCTGTCGGTCAAATATGCTAGCAGGAAGGACTCTGGAGACTACACAATCACTGCCAGCAATCCCTTTGGTGTAAAAGAGGAAACAGTAAAGGTCAAAGTTCTGGATGTTCCTGGTGCTCCTGGACCCATTGAATGTAGTGGTGTATCCTCAGAAAAAGTGACTCTTACCTGGACAGCTCCTACTGAAGATGGAGGCTCTCCTATCAAGTATTACACCTTGGAGAAGAGGGAGACCAGCCGTTTGCTCTGGACTATCCTGGAAGACAACATTATTGATTGTCACTATGTGGCCAACAAACTCATCCAGGGCAATGAATACTTCTTCAGAGTCTCTGCTGTTAACCAGTATGGTGCCAGTGAGCCATCTCACTCTGAGGCAGTTAAAATGGTAGATAGATTTGGTATGTATCTTTTTTTTTTCTCTGATCTACAGTATATCTGGAACAAGAATGCTAAATATTTGGATTCATCAATATATTTCTTTTATGGATGCATATAGGTCCACCTGGTCCACCTTCCAAACCAGAGGTTGAAAAAGTCAATGGACATTCAGCCACTGTGACCTGGAGAAGACCAACTGAAGATGGAGGAAGCGACATCATAGGTTATTGTGTTGAAAAGAAAGAGAAAAAGGGCATGAGATGGGTCAGAGCATCCAAGAAATCCATCACTGAACTCAGCTTTGAAGTCACAGGTCTCACCGAGGATGTGGAGTATGAGTTCCGTGTTCTTGCTGAGAACAGAGCTGGGTTTGGCGAGCCAAGTGAACCATCTATGGTTGTCAGGACAATAGTTGTTGCCTGTAAGTAAATAGATGTGAAAAGCAAAAGGCTGCCAGACTCTGACATATTATTTCAACAATATAACAACCATTTTGTTATTTTTGTAAAATTCTATATTTATTTTAATATTACTACTACTACTAATAATAATTTCTTCTATTAAATCTAATAGATCCACCTGGACCTCCAGTTAATCCAAGAGTTACAGACACAACCAAAACCACTGCCACTTTGAACTGGGGAAAACCTCTTTATAATGGTGGACTGGAAGTTACTGGATACATCATTGAGCACAAAAAAGAAGGAACAGAAGAGTGGGTTAAGGATACCCCATCATCTCCACTTAGGATCACAGAATTTGTTGTTCCTGAACTAGACACTGGTGCAAAATATTGCTTCAGAATTAGTGCTGTGAATGCTAAAGGAGCAGGAGACCCTGCCGAGACTAAGGAATTCACTGAGATTGTGGAGCATGCAGCTGAACCTGCAATGGAGCTTGATGTTGAGCTCAGAAGAACTCTTGTTGTTAGAGCTGGCTGCTCCATTCGCCTTTTTGTGCCTATCAAGGGACGTCCTAAACCTACTGTCACGTGGACCAAGGAAGGCGGACCTGTTCCACGTGCAGTCATTGACAGCACTGAATCATTTACGTTGCTGATCATTCCTGAGAGTTCAAGAATTGATGCAGGCAAATATGAGCTTACCCTCGAAAACTCAGCTGGAAAGAAGAGTGCTGACATACACGTGCGAGTACTGGATTCACCTGGGCCTCCACTTAACCTAAAACCAATCAAGATTGACAAAGAAAGCATTACGCTTCAGTGGGAAATGCCTCTCATTGATGGTGGTGCAAAGATCACCAACTATATTATTGAGAAAAGAGAATCAACACGCAAGGCTTTTGCTACTGTTGTTACAAAATGCCCAACTACTTCAGTCAGAATTTGTGACCTGGGTGAAGGTTGTGAGTACTATTTCAGAGTGTCTGCTGAAAATGAGTATGGTATTGGTGAGGCGGTTGAAACTTCTGATCCAATTCGTGCATCCCAGACACCAAGCTCTCCAGAGAGCATTATTTCTACTGATATCACCAAGAACTCCATCAGCCTGGCTTGGACCAAACCTAAACATGATGGTGGAAGCAGAATTACAGGATATGTCCTGGAAGCCCAGAAGAAAGGAACTGATCAGTGGACTCATATTACAACAGTTAAGAACATGGATTTCACTGTGAAGAATCTCAATGAGAATGAGGAGTACATTTTCCGGGTAATGGCTGTCAATCACTCAGGTAGAAGTATTCCAAGGGAGAGCAAACCCATTGTTGTCAAGGATTCTACTTCCTTGCCTGAGTTTGACCTCCGTGGAGTTTGTCACAAGACTGTTATTGCCAAGGCAGGAGACGATATTAAGGTTGAAATTCCAGTTATGGGACGTCCTAGACCAACTGTCTCTTGGCAGAAGGATGGCGCGGCCCTAAAACTCACACAGAGGACCAATGTAGAAACTACTGCTGCTACTGTCATTATCAGCATCAGCGAGTGCACCAGAGCTGACAGTGGTGTATACACCATGACAGGAAAGAACATTGTTGGATCTGTGACAGACAGCATCATTCTGAAAGTTCATGATGTACCTGGTCCACCCAAAGGACCTGTTAAGATTGTGGAAATATCTCGTACTTATTGCATCTTTTCATGGGAAGCTCCAGAGAATGATGGAGGGGTTCCCATCAACAACTATGTCATTGAAATACGAGACACCACTTCTCAAACATGGACTGAGTTGTCTTCTACTGTCATCCGCACAATGTTTAAAGCCATCCGATTAACTACTGGATCGGAGTACCAGTTCAGAATAAAGGCTAAGAACAGATATGGTGTTGGACCTCCTATTACTTCAGAGACAGTGGTGGCTGCCTACCCATTCAAAGTCCCTGGCCCTCCGGGTACTCCTAATGTTGTTGCATTCACCAAAAACTCGATAACAATTGGCTGGAATGAGCCTGTGTCTGATGGCGGAAATGAAGTCATTGGCTACCATGTTGAGAGGAAAGAAAGAACTGGCATAATGTGGTATAGGGTTAGCAAGGGTCTTGTGAAAGGAAATATCTTTAAATCTTCTGGACTTGAAGATGGAGTCGCTTATGAGTTTCGTGTCATTGCTGAAAACATGGCTGGAATTGGTAAACCCAGCAAGGCCTCAGAACCAATATTGGCCTTGGACCCTGTTGACCCACCAGGTCAGCCTGTGCCAGTATCTGTTAACAAGAATGCCATTACTATTCAGTGGACAAAGCCTGAGTATGATGGTGGGTTCAAAATCACCGGCTACATTGTGGAGAAGAGAGAACTGCCTGCTGGGCGCTGGATGAGAGCAAACTTTACCAACATAATTGAAACAACATTCACTGTCAGTGGACTGACTCAGGATGCCTCATATGAGTTCCGTGTCATAGCCAGAAACTCAGCAGGTGCAGTGAGCATACCTTCTGAGCCTTCAGATCCTATTATCTGCAAAGATGACATTATTGAACCACGCATTATGGTAGATGCCATCTTTAGGGATGTTGTTCTACTAAAGGCAGGAGAGTCATTCAAGCTTGAAGCTGATATTGCTGGTCAACCAACGCCATCAATGGTTTGGACTAAGAATGGAAAGGAGGTTGAGAATACAATGAAACTGGAGGTTAGGTTCACTGAACTGACAACTACTCTAACCAATAAGGACTCTATAAGGCCAGATGGAGGTGAATTCATTTTGACTGCCACTAATGTTGGTGGATTTGCAAAGCACATCTTTAATGTTAAAGTGCTTGACAGACCAGGACCCCCAGTTGGACCTCTTAAGGTGACTGATGTCACAGCTGAGAACTGTGCACTCTCCTGGGCTCCACCTGCAGATGACGGTGGATCCAAGATTGTAGGATATGTGATTGAGAAGCGTGAATCAAGCAGACTGGTTTGGACCAGTGTTGTTTCAGACCTGCAAGATACTCAGTACAAAGTTACTAAGCTGCTCAAAGGAAACGAATACATTTTCAGAGTAATGGCAGTGAACAAATATGGAATTGGTGAATCGCTTGAATCACAACCCACTATTGCAGACAACCCATATGTGATTTCAGATCCTCCTGAGAATGCTGAGGTGACAGCTATCACTAAAGATTCAATGGTTGTCATGTGGCAAGCACCTAAGAGTGATGGTGGAACTCCCATCACCACCTACCATATTGAAAGAAAAGATAGAATGGGTCTCCGCTGGGTCAAATGTAACAAGAGGAAAGTCAAAGACCTGCAGTTCAAGGCAACAGGTCTTGTTGTTGGACATGAATATGAATTCAGAATTCTTGCTGAGAATGCTGCTGGATTGAGTATACCAAGTGTGTCTAGTCCATTCTACAAGGCCACCGATGGACTATACAAGCCTGAAGCTCCATGCAACCCCAGAATCTTGGATACAACAAAGTCTTCAATTACTGTGGCTTGGAACAAACCTGCATATGATGGTGGCTGTGAAATCACAGGCTACATTGTAGAGACATGCGTCCCATCTGAAAAGAAGGAAGAAGAGGAATGGACCATTGTAACACCAAAGGAAGGTCTTCTTGCTACCTCATTCACCATTGTTAACCTGAAGGAGAATCAAGAGTACAAGATTCACATCTCTGCTGTTAATACTGAAGGAATTGGAGAGGCAGCATCTGTACCTGGAAATCCAAAGGCAGAGGACAGGCTTCTTTCTCCTGAGATTGATTTGGATGCTGAACTTCGGTCAGTTGTCAGGCTTAGAGCTTGCTGTTCACTTAGACTGTTTGTGCCTATCAGAGGCAGACCACCCCCTCAGGTTAAATGGACTAAAGGAGATGGGGAGCCAGTTGACAGGGCAATCATTGACAGCACAACATCATATACATCACTGGTAATTGAAAATGTCAACCGATTTGACAGTGGAAAGTATAACCTTACTGTTGAGAACAGCTCTGGCTCCAAGACAGTTACAGTACAAGTCAGAGTGCTTGATACACCAAGTGCCCCACAGAATCTGAAGATTACTGCTGTAACAAAGGATGCTGTGACTCTGAATTGGGATTCACCAATGAATGATGGTGGAGTTAAGATTAAGAATTATGTTGTTGAAAAACGCGAGTCTACAAGAAAAGCATACGCCACAGTCAATGCTCTCTGCTATCAAACCACCTTCACTGTTGACCAGCTCCTGGAAGGATGCAACTATTACTTTAGAGTTTTAGCAGAGAATGAGTATGGCATCGGCTTACCCATTGAGACTGGTGAATCAGTTAAGGTGTCAGAGAAACCACAGCCTCCTGGCAAAATCACTCTTAAGGACGTTACCAAAAACAGTGTCACTCTCACCTGGGAGAGGCCAGAGCATGATGGTGGCAGTAGAGTGGGCTGCTATGTTGTTGAGATCCTGCCTAAGGGTACTGACAAGTGGACCCAAGCACTGATTGTAAAAGAAACAGAAGCTACTATTGGTGGACTAAATGCAGGTGAAGAATATATGTTCCGCGTCGCTGCAAGAAATGAAAAAGGAACAAGTGATCCACGTCAAATTGGAGTTCCTGTGATTGTAAAAGACCTTGTTATTGCACCTGCTGTCAAAATGTTGTTCAACACATTTACTGTGTTGGCAGGAGAAGACTTGACAGTTGAGGTTCCTTATATTGCACGCCCCAAAGCAACTGTTTCATGGGTAAAGGATGGTCTCCCTCTTAAGAGAACTACGAGAGTAAACTTTGCTGCAACAGACACAATGCTGAACCTCACTATAAAAGAGGCTACTAAAGATGATGTTGGACACTACATTATTACTCTTACCAACACAGCAGGAGAGACAACAGCAGATATTGGCATTGTTGTTCTTGACAAACCTGGCCAACCAGGGGGTCCAGTTAAGGCAGAGGAGGTCACTTCTGACAGTGTAACTATCTCCTGGAATCCACCAGAGTATGATGGTGGTTGCACCATCAAAAACTATATTGTGGAAAAGAGAGACACATCTACCACTACCTGGATGGTTGTATCTTCCAACCTAGCAAGGACCAAAATTAAAGCAGGCAGGCTGAAGACAGGTTCTGAGTATCAGTTTAGAATTACTGCAGAAAACAGATATGGAAAAGGCCCAGCTCTTCTATCAGCATGCATTTCGGCTCAATACCCATATAAACTCCCAGGCCCTCCAGGTACACCATCCATTGCAGTCTGCACCAAAGATAGCATGGTAGTCACCTGGAATGAACCTGTCATTGATGGTGGAAGTTCTATCTTGGGCTACCACCTTGAACGTAAAGAGAGGAACAGCATCCTTTGGGTCAAACTTAACAAATCTCTTATTACAGACCAAACCTTTAAGACCACTGGCCTAGAACCAGGAATGGAGTATGAATACAGAGTGTATGCTGAAAACATAGTTGGAATAGGCAAAGCAAGTAAAGTGTCTGAGGGCTATATTGCTAGAGATCCTTGTGATCCACCTGGCACCCCAGAGGCAATAAAAATTACTAAGGACTCAGTGACTATTGTTTGGACCAAACCTGAGTATGATGGTGGTGCAAAGGTTACAGGCTACATTGTGGAAAAGAAGGAGCTTCCAGAGGGTCGTTGGTTGAAGGCAAATTTTACTAATGTAATTGAGACAGAATATTTAGCAAGTGGACTTGTGGAGGGCAATCAATATGAGTTCCGTGTCATTGCCAGAAATGCTGCTGGTGTTTTCAGTATCCCTTCTTACAGCACTGGTCCAATTACTGCCAGAGATGAGATTGAGCCACCACGCATCAGCATTGACCCAGAGTATACACAGAATATTGTGGTCAGTGCTGGCGACAACTTCAAAATTGATGCAGATGTTCATGGAAAACCACTGCCCTCTATCCACTGGATGAAGGGAGAGCATGAACTAGGCAACACAATTCATAGGGAAATCAAGAACACACCCACCAAAGCTTTTATATCTGTCAAAGAAGCTAAGCTGTCTGATGGAGGGCAATACATTTTGCTGCTGAAAAATCCTGGAGGAGAAAAAACTGTACAGGTCAATGTTGTTGTTCTAGATAAACCTGGAGAACCACAAGGACCTCTTGTTGTCACAGGAATAACCAAAGACAGATGCTGCCTTGCATGGAAAGCACCATTGCAGGATGGTGGCAGCAAGATCTCTCACTACATTGTGGAGAGAAGAGAGACAAGCAGATTAATCTGGACTGTAGTTGAACAAAAAGTGGAGAACATTTGTCTGAAAGTTACTAAGCTCCTGGAAGGAAACGAGTACATCTTCAGAGTTCGTGCCGTCAACCAATTTGGAGTGGGTGCACCACTTGAATCTCCTCCTGTCGTAATCAAGGATCCATACATGCTACCTGGATCACCCAAGAACTTAGAAGTTTCACATATTAAAAAGGATTCAATGGTGCTTACATGGGAAGCACCATCTGAAGATGGTGGCAGTCCTGTAACTGGATACATAATTGAGAAGCATGACAAAGAAGGCGTGAGATGGACTAGGTGCAATAGGCAAACAGTCACTGATTTGAGTTTTAAGGTCACAGGACTTCTGGAAAGTCACAACTATGAATTCAGAGTTGCAGCTGAGAATTCTGTTGGTGTTGGTGAGCCAAGCTCCCAAACTGTTTTCTACAAAGCTCTTGATCCTATCTTTAGGCCTGGTCCACCATATAATCCAAGAGTTACAGACACTACAAGAACATCAGTATTCCTGTCATGGGGAAAACCAATTTCAGATGGAGGCTGTGAGATTCAGGGATATATTGTAGAGTGCTGCTCTATTACTGCTGAAGCATCTCCTGATGAAGGAGCTGCCACAGACGCACTTGTTGAAGAATGGATAATGTGCACACCAGCTACAGGTGTTAAGAAGACTAAGTTTGAAGTTGCAAATCTAAAAGAAAACCAGGCATACAAGTTTAGAATGTGTGCAATCAACAAAGTAGGAGTTGGCGAGCATGCTGATGTGTCTGGAATTGTTGTTGCTAAGGACAGAGCAGAAGAGCCAGACCTTGACATTGACCCAGAACTAAGAAAAATTGTTACCATTAAAGCTGGTGCATCCCTTAGACTATTCATTCCTATCAAAGGAAGGCCCACGCCTACTATAAAGTGGGACAAAGATGAAGCTGCCCTTAAAGAGACTGCTCAGGTTGAGATAACCAGCAGTTATACATTGCTTGTGATTGATAAAATTAGCAGAAATGACAGTGGAAAATATACAGTCTCTGCAGAGAATTCCAGTGGAACTAAATCAGCATTTGTTGTTGTCCGTGTCCTTGACACACCTAGTTCTCCTGTTAACCTTAAAGTGAAAGAAATTACAAACCAGTCAGTAACACTGGGATGGGAACCACCTCTGTTGGATGGTGGATCCAAGATCAAAAACTACATTGTTGAAAAAAGAGAAAGCACACGCAAAACATTTGCAGCTGTTGTCACAAATTGTCATGCTCTTTCGTGGAAGATCGAACCACTCCAGGAGGGCTGCAGTTACTACTTCCGTGTACTTGCAGAGAATGCTTATGGTGTTGGTCTGCCTGCAGCAACTGTTGATCCTCTTAAGGTCTCAGAAGTGCCCCAGGCTCCAAAGAGTTTAATTGTTACAGATCAGACAAAAACAAGCATCTCTCTGGCCTGGGAGAAGCCAGAGTATGATGGTGGTAGCAGGGTCATGCAGTACTTGCTTGAGGTGCAGCTGAAGGGTCAAGAGAAATGGTCTGCTGTAAACACTTTTAAGACAATGGAGGCAACAGTCTCCAATTTGAACCCAGGAGAGGAGTATCTGTTCAGAGTTACAGCTGTCAATGATAAAGGTAAAAGTGACCCCAAAGTCCTTTCCGGGCCAGTGATGACCAAAAACTTGGTGTTTGAGCCAGATGTCCGTCCGGAATTCAGCAGCTACAGTGTTCATGTGGGCAAAGATATTAACATTGACATTCCTATTTTTGGACGTCCTAAACCTACCATCACATGGACTAAAGATGGTGCTCCCTTGAAGTTTACTACAAGAGTCCATATTGTCAATGCACTAACACATACAACACTAAGCATAAAAGAGGCAGCAGGCGATGATGGTGGTATGTACAGCATAAATGTTGCCAACTCAGCTGGAAAGAAGGATACAACAATTGAAGTCATTGTACTTGACAAGCCTGGCCCTCCATGTGGCCCTGTGAGATTCGATGAAATCACAACACAGAGTGTCACTATATCATGGGACCCACCAAAACACAATGGTGGATGCCAAATTTCAAACTATGTTGTACAGAAAAGGGATATGACTACTACAACATGGGAGAATGTTAGCATCAACTGGGCCAGAACCACCATAAAAGTATCTAGACTAAAGACTGGAGCTGAGTATCAGTTCAGGATCATTGCCCAGAACCGTTATGGTAAAAGCCATGGTCTGGATTCATCTGGTGTAGTTGCTCAGTACCCATACAGAGAGCCAGGCCCTCCAGGCACTCCTTTCATCTCTTCTCTCTCTAGGGACCACCAGATTGTTGAGTGGCATGAACCTGTCACAGATGGAGGCAGTCCTGTTCTTGGCTACCATCTTGAAAGAAAAGAGAGGAATAGTATTCTCTGGGTCAAAATCAACAAGACTCTTATCCACGAGACAAGTTTCAAGAGTTACCCCTTGGAGGAGGGTGTTGAATATGAATACAGGGTTTATGCTGAAAATATTGTTGGAATTGGAAGGAGCAGCAAAGTCTCAGAGGGATGTGTTGCTCGTGATCCATGTGATCCTCCTGGAATACCAGAGGCCATCCATGTGACCAAAGACACCATTGTCATTCAGTGGACTAAACCAGAATATGATGGTGGAAGCAATATCACTGGCTATATTGTGGAAAAGCGTGATCTGCCTGAGGGCAGGTGGGTAAAGGCAAATTTTACTAATGTGATTGAAACTCAGTTTACAGTGACTGGTCTGACTGAAAATGCACAGTATGACTTTAGAGTCATTGCTAAAAATGCTGTTGGTACTGTCAGCAAACCATCATATAACAGTGGACCTATCACTGCAAGTGATGCTGTGGAGGCACCCAAATTCTCCATTGATCCTGCATTCACTAAGACCATTATTGTCAATGCTGGAGAGACATTTAAGCTAGATGCTGATGTGCGTGGTAAGCCACTGCCAACAATCCAGTGGTTCAAAGATGACAAACCAGTTGAAAACACACTTCGGCTAGAGATCAGAAACACAGAAAACCATGCAATGATTGTCATTAAAGACTCCATTAGAGTTGATGGTGGAACTTATACACTCCAGCTGACAAATGAAGCAGGCAGTGAGACTGTTCCATTTAAGGTTTTGGTACTGGATAAACCTAGCCCATGTGAAGGACCACTCCATGTCACTGGAGTTGCTGAAGATAGATGCACACTGGTATGGCACGCCCCTCTACATGATGGAGGTAGTCCTATTACACATTACGTCATTGAGAGAAGGGAGACAAGTCGTCTAGCTTGGACTGTTGTTTCTAGCAACTGTGGCACCACATGCTACAAAGTTACCAAATTACTGGAAGGTGATGAGTATATGTTCCGTGTAATGGCAGTTAATAGTCATGGTGTAAGTGAGCCACTGGAGTCTGGTGCAGTAATAATGAAAACTCCATTTGTTCTTCCTGGTTCACCTCACATTGAGGATGTATCTAACATTGCCCATGATGGTATGACCATCTCTTGGTCTGCCCCTGAGACTGATGGTGGTAGTGAAATTACAAATTACATAATTGAGAAAAAGGATAGAACTGGGATCAAATGGACCAGATGCAACAGACAGAAGGTCACTGATCTCTCATTTAGAGTTACAGGCCTGACCACAGGCCATGAGTATGAATTCAGAGTGGCTGCTGAGAACATAGTTGGAGTGGGAGAGCCAAGCCTAGCAAGTTCATACTACAAGGCCTGTGATCCCAAGTACAAACCTGGAGCCCCGGGATATGTGCATGTGATTGACTCAACAAAGACTTCTATTACTTTGTCATGGGGTAAGCCTCTGTCTGATGGTGGCAGTGTCATTCAAGGATATATTGTTGAAGTCTGCAAGGCTGAAGAGGAAGAATGGATCATGGTCACTCCTCCAACTGGCCTGCGTGTCAACAAATATGAAATTACAAAGCTTACTGAGGGTCAGGAGTACAAGATCCAAGTGTGTGCTCTAAACAAATTGGGAGTTGGTGAGCCAGCAGTTCTCTCTGGAACTGCTAAGCCTGAAGAAAGGGTGGAACCACCTGAGATCCACTTAGATTCCGAGCTGAGAAAGGGTATTGTACTGAAAGCAGGCGGCTCTGTTAGAATCAATATTCCATTTAAGGGCAGACCAACACCTGAGATAAAGTGGACTAAAGATGATGGAAACCTGACTGAAAAACCAGTGGTCGAGAAAGCTCATAATTTCACACAATTGTCTATTGACTCATGTGACAGAAGTGACTCAGGAAAATACTCCCTGAGTCTGACTAACAGCAGTGGCACCGTGTCTGAGTTTGTTTCAGTTAAAATTCTGGATGCCCCTGGGGCCCCACAAAACCTTGTTGTTAAAGAAATCAGAAAGGACTCTGTCACTCTTGCTTGGGATGCTCCACTGATTGATGGAGGTGCCAAAATCAAGAACTATGTCATTGACAAACGTGAATCAACAAGAAAGGCATATGCAAATGTGTCCACAAAATGCACCAAAACAACATTCAAAGTTGAGAACTTAATTGAAGGTGCTATGTACTACTTTAGAGTCATGGCAGAGAATGAATATGGAATTGGTCCAGCTGTGGAAACAAAGACTGCCTCCAAGGCCTCTGAGGTACCAATGCCTGTTGGAAAGGTCTTCCTCACTGATGTCACTAAGTCCAGTGTCTCACTGGCCTGGGAGAAACCTGAGCAGGATGGAGGGAGCAGAATTGCTGGCTATCTAATTGAGATGCAACCCAAGGGTACGGATAAATGGGGAGTTGCAACAAATACAAAAACATGTGAAGGTACTGTTACAGGCCTTACAGCTGGAACAGAATACCTATTCCGTATCATTGCTTACAATGAAAAGGGAAAGAGTGAGCCAAAACCACTTGCTGCACCAGTAATTGCCAGTGACATGAACATGGAGCCAAGCATCAAAATTCCATTCAACACTTACAGTGTATTAGCTGGAAAGGATCTAAAGTTAGAGTTTCCTGTTCTTGGCAAGCCAAAACCTAAAATCAGCTGGGCCAAGGATGGTCAGCATTTGAAGGTGACATCAAGAATGAATATAATAACCACCTCAGAAACAACAGGAATAGAAATTACTGAGGCATGCAAGGAGGACTTTGGTAAATACACAGTTACAGCAACTAATACCATTGGCACAATCGCAGAGGATGTATCTGTTATTATCCTCGACAAGCCTGGTCCACCAAAAGGGCCAGTCAAGATTGTTGAAGTGAGCAACACCTTTGTCCATCTCTCCTGGGACCCCCCAGAGTACACTGGTGGATGCCAAGTAAAGAATTACATAGTGGAAAAGAGAGACACAACCAGTACAACATGGCAAACGGTCACCACTCAGCTAGCTAGAACAGCTTTTAAGGTCAGCAAGCTAAAGACAGGTTCAGAATATCAGTTCAGAATCACAGCTGAAAATAGATATGGAAAGGGAGTGCCTCTGGATTCTAAGGCCATTGTGGTGCAATATCCA
The DNA here is from genome assembly GCA_015108515.1 of Hemichromis elongatus. Taxonomy (NCBI): domain Eukaryota; kingdom Metazoa; phylum Chordata; class Actinopteri; order Cichliformes; family Cichlidae; genus Hemichromis; species Hemichromis elongatus. The sequence goes on from VUQR01016931.1 coordinate 20,175, forward strand.
TTCAAACCACCAGGTCCACCGGGAACACCACATGTGAAATCTGCAACTAAAGAAATGATGATAATTGAATGGAATGAGCCAGTCAATGATGGTGGAAGTGCAGTTATTGGCTACCATTTGGAAAGCAAGGAAAGAAGCAGCATTCTATGGAACAAACTGAACAAGACTCTCATCACGGACACCCAATTCAAGATCTGTAACCTTGAGGAAGGTATTGGATATGAATTTAGAGTTTATGCTGAAAATATTGTTGGCATTGGCCGATGCAGTAAAGTATCCGAGTCCTTTGTTGCTCGTGACCCATGTGATCCTCCTGGTACTCCAGAAGCTGTATCTATTTCTAAGAACCAAATCAAGATTCAGTGGACTAAGCCTCAGTATGATGGTGGTAGCAAAGTGAATGGATATATTGTGGAAAGGAAAGACCTCGCCTCCCCTGATGGACGCTGGGTAAGAGCTAACTTCACCAATATAGTTGAGACTGAGTATACTGTCACTGGTCTGACAGAAAATGAGCAATATGAATTTAGAGTTATTGCAAGAAATGCAGCTGGCATCTTTAGCGAGCCATCTGACAGCTCTGGACCTATTACTGCTACTGATGAAATTGAACCACCAAGGGCCTCAATGGATCCTAAATACAAAGATGTTATTGTTGTAAATGCTGGAGAAAATCTGCTTCTGGATGCAGACATCTATGGAAAACCAATTCCTGAGGTGCTCTGGCTAAAAGAGGGCAAGGAAATGGACAAAGCCTTGCGCATTGAAGTGAAAACTACACAGAAACGTGCAGCAATGACGATTAAGGACGTAACCAAGCTTGACAGTGGCCACTTTGACCTCATCCTCAAAAACCTGGGTGGTACAAAAGTGTTCCCTATCACAGTTAAAGTCCTTGATAAACCAGGTCCACCCACTGGACCCATGAAGGTTACTGGAGTCATGGCCAACAGGTGCACTCTTTCCTGGTCTGAGCCGGCTCTAGATGGTGGAGCCAGTATCACTCACTATGTACTGGAGAAGAGAGAGACTAGCAGATTGTCCTGGACAGTGGCTGCATCAGATATCAAGGGTCTATACCATAAAGTAACAAATTTGCTTCCTGGAGATGAATACATTTTCAGAGTCAGGGCAGTGAACAAATATGGCATTGGTGACTATCTGGAAAGTGAACCCATCATTGCACGCAATCCTTACAAGCCTCCTAGTGCTCCTGGAACTCCAGAAGCCAGTCTGATCACAAAGGACTCTATAGTTTTGTCATGGACAGCTTCTGAACAGACTGGTGGAGCTGAAATTGAAGGCTACCATCTTGAAAAACGTGACAAAGACAGTGTACGGTGGACAAAATGCAACAGACAAAAGCTGACAGACACTCACTTTAAAGTCACAGGTCTGATCACAGATCACTTCTATGAGTTCCGCGTTGCTGCTGAGAATGAGGTTGGAATGGGAGATTTCAGTGAGCTGTCCCTGTTCTACAGGGCATGTGATGCCATAACACCACCTGGTCCTCCACACCATCCTAAAGTAACAGACTATACAAAGTCCTCTGTCTCTCTGTCCTGGGGTAAACCTGAGTTTGATGGCGGCGCTTATATCAAGGGATACATTGTTGAAATGAGAGAGTATACACCGGTACCGGAGTCAACAGAGGAGGCAGAGATAGCACCAACAGTGGAAGCACCAGTTGAAAAGGAATGGACAATGTTCACTCCACCCAGTGGAATTCAAGCCACCAAAATAACTATAACAGACTTGAAAGAGGGTGGAGAGTACCAGTTCCGTGTCTATGCAATAAATTCAGAAGGAGTAGGGGAAGCTGCTAATGTCCATGGCACAGTGGTTACTTCTGATAGGGCAGAAGCACCAGAGATAGAGCTTGATGCTGAACTCAGAAAGGTTCTATCTGTCCGTGCTGGTGGAACTCTACGCCTGTTTGTCACCATCAGAGGAAGGCCTGAGCCTGCTGTAAAATGGGAGAAAGTTGATGGTACCCTTACAGAGCGTGCTGTAATTGATACTACTAGTTCATACACCATGCTTGTCATTGACAATGTTAATCGCTTTGACAGTGGCAAATACTCACTAACACTAGAAAACAGTAGTGGCAAAAAATCTGCAATTGTTGCCGTGAGAATTTTGGATTCACCAAGTGCACCACAAAAATTTACAGTGAAGGAGCTAAAGAAGGATTCAGTGACTCTTGCCTGGGATACGCCACTTACAGATGGTGGTTCTAAAATCACAAACTACATCATAGAGAAGAGAGAGTCTGTTAGGAAGGCCTATACTGCTGTCACCAGCAACTGTACAACAAACTCATTTAAGGTAGAAGACCTTCCAGAAGGTGGAATCTTCTACTTTAGAATCTGTGCTGTAAATGAATATGGCCAAGGCCAGATGGTTGAAACCAAAGAAGTAAAGGTGGCTGAGGTACCTTTGCCACCAAGCAAGGTTACCCTTGTAGATTTGACCAAGACCAGTGTGTCACTGGCTTGGGAAAAACCTGCTCATGATGGTGGATGCAAAGTAATGTGCTACAATGTAGAATTTAAGCCTAAGAGTGGGGATAAATGGGGCACAGCATGTACAGTTAAGGTACAGGAAGCAACTATTCCTAATTTAACCCCAAATGAAGCTTATTTATTCAGAGTTGTTGCAATCAATGAGAAAGGGAAGAGTGAGCCAAAGGATCTTGGCTTACCTGTGGTTGCAAAGGATGTTGCTATTGAACCATCTATCAACTTACTGTTTACCACATACACTGTGAAGGCTGGAGATGACCTCACTTTTGAGGTTCCAGTAAGAGGCAGACCTAAGCCCGCTGTGTCCTGGAAGAAGGATGGCCTTCCTTTAAAGCAAACCACATCAGTTTCTATCTTAAACACTGCAGCCTCATCCAAAATCATTATCAAGGAGGCTAAGAAGGAACATGTTGGGAAGTATGAAATTACTTTGGCAAACACCGCAGGAACTGTTACAGCAGATATTGGAGTCATTGTCCTTGATAAACCAGGTCCACCCAAAGGAATTAAAGTGGATGCAGTGACTTCAGACAGCATCTCCCTTTCCTGGTCGCCACCAGAATATGATGGTGGCTGCTCCATCAGCAACTACATTGTGGAGAAGAGAGACACAAACACACAGGAATGGCAAATGATAGCAAGTAATGTTGCTAGAACAGCTTTTAAAGCTGGGCGCCTTACACATGGAGCAGAGTATCAGTTTCGTATTTATGCAGTTAACCGCTATGGAAAGAGTACCTATCTGGATTCACCTGGAATCACTGCTCAGTACAATTTTAAACAGCCCGGACCTCCTTCTACACCCATAGTGAAACTGGCCACCAAGTCTTATATGCTGGTGACTTGGAATGAGCCAGTTATTGATGGTGGTAGTCCTGTTCTGGGCTACCACCTGGAGAGGAAGGAGCGTTCTAGCATTCTTTGGACAAAGATGAACAGAGGAATGATCAAAGATACAGAGTACAAAGTCACTGGAATTGAAGAGGGCATGATGTATGAATACCGTGTATATGCTGAAAATATTGCTGGTATTGGTAAATGTAGCAAGGCTTGTGAAGCTGTAGCAGCAAGAGATCCATGTGACCCTCCAGGTACACCCATTATCACTGCAATCACCAGAACATCAGTCTCCTTATCTTGGGATAAACCAGAATATGATGGCGGAGCAAAGGTTTCTGGCTACACAATTGAACGCAGAGACCTTCCAGAAGGACGATGGACAAGGTGCAACTTCACTAATGTACCTGAAACCCATTATGATGTGACAGGCCTTACAGAGAACAGCCAGTATGATTTCCGTGTCATTGCAAAGAATGCAGCTGGACTGTTTAGTATACCATCAGACAATACTGGTCCCATCACTGTTAAAGATGATGTGGAGCCACCACGCATCATGATTGATGTAAAGTTCAGGGAGACAGTGTTTGTGAAAGCAGGAGAAACACTAAAGATTAATGCAGATCTTGCCGGACGCCCTGCTCCCGTCATTTCATGGACCAAGGATGGCAAAGAAATTGAGCTAAGAGCTAGAATTCAAATTGTTTCAACAGAGACCAGCACATGTCTCACTGTAAAGGATTGTATCAGAAGAGATTCTGGACAGTATGCTCTGACTTTACAAAATATTGGTGGAACAGTTACCATGCCAATAAATTGTGTGATTCTAGATAGGCCAGGACCCTCAGCAGGACCACTTCAGATTACAGATCTCACAGCAGCAGAGTGCACTCTGTCTTGGGGTCCACCTCAGGAATCTGGTGGTGCAGACATCACTCATTATGTTGTTGAAAAACGTGAGACCAGTCGGCTGTCATGGACACTGGTGAAGGCAGATGTCACAAAAACATTCTTTAAAGTCACAGGCCTGCTCAAAGACAATGACTATATCTTTAGGGTTCTTGCTGTTAACAAACATGGTGTTGGTGAAGCTCTGGAGAGTGATGTTATAAGGGTTACAGATCCATACACCTTTGCCACTGCTCCAGCTAGTGTTGATGTCACTACTATAACTGGAGACTCAATGACCCTCACCTGGTGCAAGCCAGCCAATAATGGAGGCAGTCCAATTACTGGATATGTGATTGAGCGGCGTGAGAAAACAAGCATGCGTTGGGTCCGTGTGAACAGAGATCCAGTTCCTGAATTTACCACAGTAGTAACCAAACTCCGCAAGGGTTATGAATATGACTTTAGAGTTTATGCTGAAAATGCAGCTGGTTTGAGTCCACCGAGTGAACCATCTGCAACATTCAGAGCAGTAGATCCTCTGGTCGTTCCTTCTCGACCAACCAAGCCAAAGATTGTGAATTCAACCAAAGTTAGTGTGTCTATTGTCTGGAAACCACCAACAGATGATGGTGGTGCTCCTATCCTTGGATACAGTGTAGAATACAGAGATTACATTCAGAAACCAGAGGAAGAAGAAGAAGAAGAATATGAGGAGGAAGAGGAGGTACTTGAGTCACCTGAAGAACAAGCAAGATGGGTTGAGGCCATTCCTCTTACAAAGAGCTTAGAATTCACCATCACTGGATTGAAGACAGACGCTGAATATGAATTCTGTGTTAAAGCAATCAATAAAGTTGGCAGCAGTATGCGTAGTCCATATTCAAATGCATCTGCAGCAAAGGACAGAACTGCAGAACCATCATTTGATGTTGACATTGAGATGCGTAAAGTACTCTCTGTTAAGCATGGTACAGCATTTACTCTTAATGTGCCATTCAAGGGAAACCCTTTGCCCTCAGTGACATGGGCTAAGGAGAGTGTTGATCTGAAAGTCAGAGGAACTGTTGAATCAACAGAATCCAGCACTTCATTGACCATTGAGAAGTCAACTAGAAATGACTCTGGAGAATACATTGTCACAATTGAATCGCCACTGGGAAAAGCAACATTGCCTGTGGTTGTCAAGGTACTTGACTCTCCAGGACCCCCCGTGAATGTTAAAGTATCTTCAGTGACCAGGGATTCTGCAACCCTCACTTGGGAGGCTCCAGAAAATGATGGTGGTGATGCAGTAAAGGCCTACCATGTTGAAAAACGTGAGGCCAGTAAGAAAGCCTGGGTGTCTGTGACTAGCAACTGCCACGCTCTGACTTACAAGGTGGAAGACCTACAGGAGGGAGCCATCTATTATTTCAGAGTTATTGGAGAAAATGAGTATGGAGTTGGTGTCCCTCAGGACGCTAAGGCTGGGACAAAGATTACAGGTAACATATGCACCGAGTGCTTAGGGTGGAAAGTTTTTTCTTTAAAAACATCATAATTCAACATTATATACTTAATAAACCTTTCCTGCTGTCTGTTATAGAGGTACCAAGTCCACCTATGAAACTTGGAGTTGCAAACGTTACCAAGGACAGTGTTACAATTGCCTGGACCAGACCAGAATATGATGGCGGAAGCAGAGTCACTGGTTACCTTATTGATGCCCTGGAGAAAGGACAGACCAAATGGGTGAAATGTGCCACTGTGAGGACCACGACTCACACAATCAAGAGCCTTAGGGAAGGTGCTGAGTACTTTTTCAGAGTCCGTGCTGAGAACCATGCTGGACTTAGTGAACCCAAGGAGATGATCATTCCTGTTATTGTCAAGGAAATACACGGTATTGTTGCTGTCTTTATTTTTAACTTTTTATATTAGACATATTACATAATGTACATTTTGATATGCTATGTATATGTATAATTATTCCTAATTATAATAATCCTAATTTATATAAATATGCAGGTTTTTAAAATCTATGGTCTCTCTGAAATAATACACATTATTAATGTTCTACTTTTACGTTGACATGACTAACCACTTGCCTGTGTTATTATTTTTCTTTTCCAACAGAGGCTCCAGAGTTTGATCTAAAGAACTACCCCAAGAATACAGTTTATGTAAGAGCAGGATCCAATCTGACTTTTGAGATTCCATTAACTGGCAGGCCCATGCCAAAGGTCACTGTTTCCAAGAACAATATTGTCATTAAGGGATCCAAGAGGCTGCTGACAGAAGTAACACCAGATAGCTTAATCATCACCCTAAATGAAAGTGTTTCAATGGATGCTGGCAAATATGAAATCACAGCCTCAAATGCAGGAGGTACCACCAAGATTTTCATTATCTTCATTGTTCTGGACAGACCTGGACCTCCTGTTGGTCCAGTTCAGATTGGAGAAGTTGGAGAGACCACAGTGTGTCTGAAATGGACTCCTCCAGAGTACGATGGTGGCAGTCCTGTTACTAATTATGTTGTTCTTAAACGTGAAACCAGCACTCCTACCTGGGTAGAGGTGTCGACTACCATTGCCAGAAGTGAGATCAAGGTGACTAAGCTGACTAAAGGAGAGGAGTATCAGTTCAGAATTAAGGCTGAGAATCGTCATGGTATCAGCGATCATATTGACAGCAAGCCGGTCATGATAAAGCTTCCTTACAGTAAGCCACTTTATCCTGTATCTTCAATTCCATTTTTAATGACAGCTTGTGTTTTATGAACAAGGCATCTTTCTTAATGTATTCTAACAAGAATGTGCTCTATAATAGCTGTGCCAGGACCTCCATCCACACCTTGGGTTAGCTATGTATCTAGAGAGAGTCTCACAGTCTGCTGGAATGAGCCAGTCAATGATGGTGGAAACCCTGTGGTTGGATACCATCTCCAGATGAAAGAGAGGACCAGCATCCTTTGGCAGAAAATCAATAAGACCCCAATCCCAGGAAACCAGTGGCGTGTCACAAACATCTGCCCTGGCCTCATCTATGAATTCAAGGTGGCAGCTGAAAATTGTGCTGGTGTTGGAAAAATGAGCAAAACATCAGAAGAAGTCCTTGCTATTGATGCCTGTGGTGAGTAATTTAATTATTCTGCGTTTTTTGTTGCAGTTTTATGCCTTAAATAATTGAGCTTACAACTAAAAATCTTTACAGTTATTTTATTCAACTTGGATGTTTCTCACTTTAATAACACAGAACCCCCAGCAAATGTTCATGTCACAGAAGTCACGAAGAACTCAGTCAGTCTGGCCTGGCAGAGGCCTCCATACGATGGTGGCAGTAAGATTACTGGCTACAGTGTAGAAAGGAGGGAGGCATCCAGTGGCAGATGGGTGAAGGCCAACTTTACAAACATCATTGAGATGGGTTTCACTGTATCTGGACTGACCCAGGATGAGTGTTATGAGTTCAGAGTTTATGCTAAGAATGCAGTTGGGTCTGTCAGCAATCCATCTCTCATTGCTGGACCAGTGACTTGTGTTGATGCATGTGGTGAGTATATGATCCAAAATTATAAGGACATTTAATAATTAATTGTAATAATTTTATTTATACACTTGCATAAATGTTTCTTATCACAGGTGCCCCAGCTATAGACCTGCCTCCAGAGTACTTGGATGTAGTTCAGTACAAAGCTGGTGCTACAGTTAAGCTCAGAGTAGGAATTATTGCCAAGCCTCTACCAACCATTGAGTGGCTCAAGAATGGAAAGGAGCTAGTAACAACCTCCACCGTGTCTGTTGAAAGCACAACAGACTCTTCTGCTGTTCTGATCAAGGATGCAACTCGCATTGACACAGGTTCATATGAGATCAAGATTAGGAATGTTCTGGGGTCAGCATCTGCAACCATCAGAATTGAAATCCTAGGTATTTATAAGTTTTTGGCTCTCACATTTCCTTACATCTGAATGCCTAACCAGTTTAAATCCAGATTGTCGTATTTTATAAAGCCTCCATCATCTCATCCATCCATGTTATTTTAATTTTTTATCTTTCCTTAGACAAACCTGGACCCCCAGCTGGCATTATTAACTTCAACTCCATCACAGCAGAAAGAATTATGTTCAGCTGGGAACCTGTGCCTGAGGGTGACCAGGGAGGCTTCAAGGTCACCCACTACATTGTTGAAAGACGTGAAACCAGTAGAGTGGTGTGGTCAACAGTTTCTGAAAGGTGTGAACAGACGTACATTACTGTTGGCAAGCTGGTGCGTGGAAATGAGTATGTATTCCGTGTAATGGGTGTGAACAAGTATGGAGCTGGAGAACCACTGGAGTCAGAGCCTGTCGTCGCTAAGAATGCCTTTGGTAGGTTTCACTAGAGTGGCACTGAATCCACAGCAGCTATCCTGTTTGTTTCTTCTTATTTTTAACACATTTTTTTTTTATTAAGGCCTTTTTGTCATTCATTTCACTGGTATGTGATCTTAACACACCTATTGTCTGTTCTTAAAGTAACTCCTGGGCAGCCTCATACTCCTGAGGTGACCGCCATTACAAAGTCCACTATGGTGGTGGAATGGGGCAAACCAGGTGTGGATGGAGGCAGTGCTGTGACAGGCTACTACCTGGAGAGACGAGACAAGAAGAGCTTGCGCTGGATCAGAGTTTATAAAGATCCTGTCACTGACACCAAACAGACAGTTTATCACTTGACAGAAGGAAACGAATACCAGTATCGTGTGTGTGCCATTAACAAGGCTGGAGAGGGACCGTTTTCTGATGCATCAGACTATTATAAGGCTGCTGACCCAGTTGGTAAGTGCACTTAGATTCACAGATTTACCACAAAATTAATGAATACAAATCTACACTCTACTTACCAAATACATGTTACTTACAGATCCACCAGATGAGCCTTGCAAGTTAAAGGTGGTGGACTCTACCAAGACTTCCATCACTTTGGGCTGGTCCAAGCCAGAATGGGATGGAGGAAGTGAGGTCACAAGTTACATGGTGGAAAAGCTTGTGGAGGGAGAAAAAGAATGGGCTATGATTACCTCCAAAGGAGAGGTCAAAACAACAGAATATGTTGTCCACAATTTAAAACCAAATGTTAACTATTTCTTCAAAGTCTCTGCTGTCAATTGTGCTGGTCGCGGAGAGCCTCTTGAGATGACTGAACCAGTACAGGCTAAGGACATCCTGGGTAAATTCATTACTTATTGAAAATAAATATTGTGTTCAGTGTACAGCATGTATTTCTTGTTTTGCATTCATGTTACCCACATATAGTTTCCCCTGTGTGACCTTGTGTATATACTCTCTTCCCAGAGGAGGCCCAGATTGACGCTGATGTTGCCATGAGAACTCACTACATTGTGAAGGCCGGCAAGGATGTTGAGCTGTCTGTTCCAATGAAGGGCAGACCTGCACCCACTGCTTCTTGGAGCAAGGGAGAAGAATGCATTGATCACAATCTCAAATATGAATTCCACCATTCAGACACAAGCACAGTCCTTGTTATGCGTGAGGTGACTAGGCTTGATACTGGAAAATATACAGTAAAGATAGACAATGGTGTGGGTGAGCCCAAAACAGTGACTCTGTCTGTGAAAGTCCAAGACACCCCAGCTCAGTGCAGGAACCTGGTCCTGAAGGATGTGACCCGTGGAAAGGTGACTCTCTGCTGGGAGGCCCCACTTCTTGATGGTGGTGCAGAGATTACTAACTATGTTGTGGAGAAGAGAGACTCATCCAAGAGATCATACTCTGCGGTGACAAACAAATGCACGGACACAACATACACCATTGAAGATCTTTCTGAAAAGACATCCTTCTTCTTCCGTGTCTTAGCAGAGAATGAGAATGGTATTGGTGATCCATGTGAAACACATGAACCTGTTAAGGCTACAGAAACTCCAGGCCCAGTCAAGGAGGTTACAATGAAGGATTCATCAAAGACCTCTGTTACTCTCCAGTGGCTGAAGCCAGATTACGATGGTGGTAGTATAATCTCTGACTACATTATTGAGAAGAAGGTCGAGAATGAAGAATGGTCATTAGGGGGAACAAGCAGACAGTGTGAGTTTGAGGTAAAGAAACTGAAGGAGCACTCGAACATGTTCTTTAGAGTTGCTGCCAGGAATGACAAAGGACACGGAGATTTCGTTGAAATTGGACCTATTAAGGTCATTGACTATATTATTACACCAGAGGCAGACCTTACAGAATATCCACATGGTAGCATCAGCATTCGCCTGGGTCACAATGTGCACATTGAACTGCCATACAAAGGCAAACCCAGACCTTCTGTTCTTTGGATGAAGGACAACCTGCCGCTTAAAGAGAGTGATCAAGTACGCTTCAAGACAACAGAAAATAAAGCCACCCTAATGATTAAGAATGTGAAGAAAGAGAACGAGGGCAAATACACCTTAACCCTTGACAACAAAGTGAACAGGAAATCCTTCCACATGCATGTCATCACACTGGGACCACCATCAAAGCCTGTTGGACCTATCCGACTGGATGAAGTGAGAGCAGAGAGCATTATGATCTCATGGGATGAACCAAATGACGATGGTGGTGGAGACATAACTTGCTACACCGTGGAGAAACGTGACACTTCCCAAAATGACTGGAAGATGGCCTCCTCCAATGTACAGGATACTCAATTCAAGGTCACCAACCTTATCAAAGGTGTCCAATACCAGTTCAGAGTGTGTGCCGAGAACAGGTACGGTGTCAGCGAGCCTCTGCTTTCGCAAATGGTTATTGCCAAGCACCAGTTCAGGCCACCAGGCCCACCAGGCAAGCCGATTGTATACAACGTTACCAACGATGGTATGACCATTCAGTGGGAGAAACCCATTTATGATGGTGGGACCCCTATTCAGGGCTATCATGTGGAGAAGAAAGAAAAGAATAGCATTATGTGGCAAAAGGTGAACACTATGTTGATCAAAGAAACAGATTACAGGATCTTGGAGCTCATTGAAGGCCTTGAATACTCCTTTAGAGTCTATGCACAAAATGATGCTGGGTTCAGCCGAATGAGTGATGAGAGCAAACCAATCATGGCCGTCAGTCCAGTTGGTGAGTATTAATTCAGACCATGACATAAGTCCCTTTTTTACGCTTGAAACATACGAAATGCTGGAAATTTTACATGTTTTATATAAAATCTGACTAAAATTTTGATGAAATAAAACCACTATGTCAAAGCGTTAAAAGGTGCATTATGCATTTCAGATCCTCCTGGCCAGCCGGATTACACTGATGTGACTAGTGACTCAGTGTCACTGAAATGGGATGCACCCAAACGTGATGGTGGTAGCAAGATTGTTGGATACAATATCGAGAAACGCCAAGGACATGGACGCTGGTTCAAGGCCAACTTGACTGACGTGCACGACTGTCAGTATACGGTCACTGGATTGGCAACAAATGAACGCTATGAGTTTAGGGTCATTGCCAGAAATGCAATGGGTGTTGTCAGTCCTCCATCCAACTCTTCTGGTATGATTGCTGTCAGAAGTGAAAATGGTGAGTAATAGCAGGAAAGAGCTGGGATGGTGTAGATATAGAGGAAGCATTAAATCAGAGTCTAAATTGTAAATAGTAAAGTTGAAGTGCAATGCTTTTGCTTTCCTTTAATTGCTACCCATGTTTTCCTTGGCTCATTTTTCCAAGAATTCCCTCTACCTAGCTTACTAAAGCTGTCTGCTGTAAACTAATGCCTTTTTTCCCCAAACCAGCTCCTCCAAACATTGAGTTTGGCCCAGAGTACTTTGAAGGTTTGACAGTCAAGGCAGGAGACAGCATCAGGCTAAAGGTGACCATCACTGGACGCCCAGTTCCCAAAGTTGTCTGGTTCAGAGAAGGTGTGGAGATTACCAAAAAGATGATGGACATTATTACAGTTCCTGGATCCAGCACCCTCTTTGTCAGGGATGCTGATCGTTCACACTGTGGGCTCTACACTGTGGAAGCTACCAATGGCTCTGGAACCAAAAAGGAAAACATCCTTGTTCAAGTCCAAGGTTCGAATTTTTGACGGTTTTCTCCCTATACTTCACTCTTAATATTTACCATTCTATTCATTTGTATTCTAACTTTACCTTCTCACACCTATTTGATGCAGATACACCAGGTGAGCCTGTTGGACCGATCACTTTCAGTAACATCTCAGAGGGCAAGTGCAGTCTGTCTTGGAACCCGCCAGAGAAAGATGGTTGTTCTGAGATTTCACATTACATCATTGAGAAGCGTGAGACTGCTAAGATTTCTTGGGCATTGGTTTCTGATGAATGTAAGGAGTGCACCTTCCATGCAAGCAAGCTCATTAAGACTAATGAGTATCAATTCAGGGTCTCTGCTGTTAACAAGTTTGGAGTTGGCAGACCTCTGGAATCCAGTCCCATCATTGCACAGATGCAATATAGTAAGTTGTCATTTTGAAAGGTTTTAGAAATAGACAAATGGATGTTTTCAAATCTATAATCTACCTTTGTTTAGTCATTTCCGCTCACTATTAAAATTGTTTCCCCAGCCACTCCTGATGCTCCAGGCACTCCTGATGCAACTGAAGTTACTGGAGAGAGTATCACCTTGTCTTGGACTCCTCCAAAATCTGATGGAGGAAGTCCTATACATTATTACATCCTGGAAAAACGAGAAAAGAAGACTCTCCGGTTTTACAAGGTGATCTCCAAGAAGCCTATTACTGACTGTGCACATAGGGTTGTTAACCTGACAGAGGATATGGAATACGAGTTCCGTGTTATGGCTGTAAATGATGCTGGTGTTGGAACTCCTAGCAACATCTCTTTACCCATCAAAGCCGCTGAGCCAAAAGATATTCCTTGTGCTCCATCAGTGGTCTGTGTTTTGGACTCCACGAGTACCTCCATCAGTTTGGAATGGACCAAGCCTGCTGACGATGGAGGCATGGAGATTCTTGGCTACATTATTGAAATGGTGAAGGGACAAGAGGTGGAATGGAAGAGAGTAAATGAAGAGCTTGTAGCTGAAACAAATTATGTGGTGACAGGTCTGCAGACAGGGGCTGAGTACAACTTCCGTGTTGCAGCTATCAATCATGTGGGTAGAGGTGAACACAAGGAAATTCCAGAGCCTGCTCAAGCTGTAGATAGGCTAACAGAGCCACAGGTAGATATTGATGCTGCCTTTAAGCAGACACACATTGTCAAAGCAGGAGGTTCAGTGTGCTTGGGGATCCACTTCAGAGGAAAGCCTATTCCTACTGCCACTTGGGTGAAGGAGGAAGGAGAGCTCAGTGTCATGTCAGAGGTAACAACTACTGATGGTTACAGTTCTCTAAGTATCGAAAACTGCTCTAGACATGATACCGGCAAATATACTGTAAACCTAGAAAATTCCAGTGGCAGCAAGGTTACTACATTTGTTGTAAAAGTCATGGACACTCCTGGACCTCCAGAAGCTGTTGCCTTCATTGAGGTGTCCAGAGGCTCAGTCACACTTATGTGGAAACCTCCTCTTAATGATGGGGGAGCCAGAATCCATCACTATATTGTTGAGAGGCGGGAGGCTAGCCGCCGCACTTGGCAGCAGTCTGGTAGCAAATGCACACAGCACTTCCTAAAGATAGAGGACCTGCTGGAAGGAGTGCCGTACTTCTTCAGAGTCTCAGCTGAGAACCAGCACGGTATGGGTGAGGCATTTGAGCTGACTGAGCCTGTCATTGCAACTGCAGCACCATCAGCTCCAAAGAGACTGGATATCCTCGACACCACAGATAACTCTGTGTCACTAGGCTGGCTGAAACCAGAGCATGATGGCGGTAGTCGCATTCAGTGTTACGTTATTGAGGCTAGACCAAAAGGTACAGACAAATGGGTAGTTGTTGGCAACACCAAAAATCTGACCTATGTTGTTGAAAAGCTCAACAAGGGGGATGAATATGACTTCTGTGTGAAGGCTAAGAATGAAGCTGGTTATAGCAAGCCCAAGGAAACTCTAGCTCCTGTGCTGGTCAAAGAACCTCACATTGAACCTGCTGCTGACCTCAGTGAAATCACCAACCAGCTTATCACATGCAGGTCTGGAAGCACTTTCACCATCGATGTTCCAATCAGTGGCAGACCTGCTCCTAAGGTCACATGGAAGTTGGAGGAAATGAGACTGAAAAACACAGACAGAGTCTCAATCAAAGTTACTAAGGACAGAACCAGTATCTCAGTTAAGGAGGCCATGAGAGGAGATGGTGGTAAATACCATCTGACTCTGGAGAATGTGGCAGGAACCAAAACGTTTACTATTGAAGTTAATGTCACAGGTAGACCCAGTCCTCCAAGTGGACCAATAGAAATCTCATCAATTACGTCTGAATCCTGTGTTGTTAACTGGCACCCACCAGAAGATGATGGTGGCACTGACATCACCAACTACATTGTAGAGAAGCGTGAATCTGGCTCAACAGCCTGGCAGCTCATCAACTCCAGCGTGAAGCGCACCTCTCTCCATGTCAGTAACCTGACCAAATACATGCAATACACATTCAGGGTCTCTGCAGAAAACAGATTTGGTGTCAGCAAGCCCACTGAGTCTGAGACTATTGTCGCTGAGCATCCTTACAGTAAGTGCTACTCTATAATGTTACTTTTGAGCGTATGAATACATGATATTCATTTCCATCCTATTCCATACATTTCTTATGTTGAACTTGAATGCAACAGTGATATCTAATTTCTTATCACAGCACCTCCAGGTCCACCGACAAAGCCTATAATCTTTAATGTCACTGCTAATACAATGACACTGCAATGGGAGGAGCCCTACCATGATGGTGGAAGCAAGGTGACTGGTTACTGGATTGAGAAGAAGGAAAGGAATAATATCTTGTGGGTGAGGGAGAACAAGATCCCTTGCTTTGAGTGCTCTTACAAAGTGGAAGGTCTGGTGGAAGGCCTGGAATATCAGTTCAGGGTTTATGCCATGAACAGTGCTGGGCTGAGCAAAGCTAGTGAGGCCTCAAAGGGAGCAGTTGCTCAAAACCCTGTTGGTGAGTTTAGTATCACACCATGGAGAGTTTCTAAATAAATATGTGTTTAGAAAAAAATGTCTGACAAACATTGCTGATTTTTCGTTTAGATCCACCGAGTAAGCCTGAAGTCACCAACGTAACAAGGACCACAGTATCCCTGAAGTGGTCGTCTCCACTGTATGACGGTGGCAGTCCAGTTGTGGGCTACATCATTGAACGCAAGCCATACACGTTGAGTGGCGAGGGCCGCTGGCTGAAGTGTAACTACACCAACGTGACTGACAACTTCTATACTGTTACTGCGCTGGGAGAGGGAGAGCCCTACGAGTTCAGAGTTATTGCTAAGAATGCCAACCAGGTCTTCAGCAGACCCTCTGAGTCCACTGGCTCTGTGCAGTGCAAGACTGACTTTGGTAAGATTTGAGACCATGACCCAGTTTTAGCAACATGCCACAAAATAATTTCACAGTAAAATGAAACTTATGTTTTCTGCTAAATCAGTGTAAGCAACCAAAGCATGGCCAAAATATTTTCGGGACATGTCAATTCATTTTAAACAAGGTTTCAAAACCCTGTACTTTAAAACCACTTGACAGAGCCTCCAAAAGCCCAGCTTGACAGCAAACTGCTCTCTGAAACTGTGATGGTCCGGGCTGGTTCAGACCTGGTTCTGGATGCTGCAGTGGGAGGAAGACCTGATCCGAAGGCTTCTTGGTCCAAGGGTAACAGAGAGTTGGACTTGTGTGAAAAGTACCACTTGCAGTATACCCCGACTAGAGCCATGGCCATCATCAAGTTCTGTGACAGAGATGACACTGGAAAATACATCCTCACAGTCAGGAACGTAAGTGGAACCAAGACTGCAGAGGTCAATGTCAAAGTGCTTGGTGAGTGCCTTTTTATTTTTAACCATTTATTTTAATGCATTTACAAGTTAAATTGGAAATGTTAATTTGGGACATCCTAGCATTCGTACATCTGTTTTTTTTTCCAGACACCCCTGGAGTTTGTGAGGGCAGCATTGAGATCAGTAAGATAACAGAGGAATCCTGCACTCTGAGCTGGAAGCCTCCTCTTGAAGATGGTGGTGATGATGTGTCTCACTACATTGTGGAGAGGCGTGACACAAACAGACTTAACTGGGTAATAATGCATGCCGAATGCAAGGAACTTACCTGCAACATCACCGGGCTGATGAAAAACACCGAGTACCTGTTCAGAGTGCGGGGAGTCAACAAGTACGGACCCGGAGTCTATCTCCAGTCAGAGCCCATGGTCGCCAGAAACACCTTTAGTAAGTACAACAGCCACATCCTTATGAAACAATACCCGGTTAGTTACTGACGTCTTCGTACAATCTGAGCGCTGTTTGTGTAAAAGAAAGATCCAAATTTAAACAAAAACTACAAAAGAAACCCACAAGTACTGGTAGTAGGTCACATACAGAAGACATTACATTTTTACAAGTATTCACAATACCTTACTTTTAATCTACAAGACCATTACACATGAATTTCAAGTTTTCAATCAGACTGGTGATTGGTAACCTGATTTTCTCTTTTTGACAAAGACTATCTGTAATTTCTTCAGCTACATTAGGTCTGTTTCAGATTTCCAGGATTGAACAGTGTGGGTCAGAAAATGCCCTGAAACCAGAAAGTCTGTAATCAATTACATGCAAAGAACTGATGAGATACAGTTCCTTACACTCTTAAACATTGGCAAACAAGTCGTGAAGTAATTTAATCTAATATAGTGGGCAAAACACAGTCTGTGAGCCACTGAATTACATTAGAGTATGCTGACCATTCAAGGAGAGGCTGTTGGTAACTTTTATTTACACTTCATCTGTCAGTCTACCCAGAATACAGCTGAAAATGCACTATTCAAGTTTTGCTGGATAGTGTGAAATTAAAAACACAATGTCTTAAAGAATGACAGTAAATATCTCGAGAGATTCAAGATCTGTGTTTTTGCTGTGCAGTGTTGTAACAGGGTGCAGGCTTTAATGTCCGCTGTAGTTGTTGGAAAGAGCTGAGAAATGCTGAACTGATAACTGAAAAATGTTAAGATACTAGATAGTGCAAGCATTTTTATGGTTTTATTGCATCCCACTACTGAAAGAGGCAAGGTTGTTTCATTTTCCTGTCCCAGAAGATTTCAATTTTCTTATGCTTAAAGTAAATGGAGATACAGAAGCTCTCAGGTTTGTGCCTCTACACAATCAAAAGGTTTTTCATGTATTTTGATTTGCAACAATAGTTCCTCTAGACTCTTTGTAAAATTATTGTTTGAATGACTGAAATCAAATTTGGCTAAAATAAATATTATATGAGGCCATTGAGCTTGGTCAAAAGTCTTCCTAGCATCAGAGAGAGCCCTGCCTGCTATGACTGAGGCTACAGAGAATATTATAAAATCTAAACAGATAAATCTTTTTGATTCAGATGTATAATTATAGTAATATGGCTTTCAGATCATTTGATAGGATCTTAGGAATTTACTTCAATTGAAAGAAAAGAAACATGTCTGTATGAAGATGCAATACGAGGGTCACAGTTTCTTTTCAGAATTCAGAAATTTGAGAAATGTTGCTATTATACTGTAAACCTGGTAAAAAAAAAAAACCCTGCTCTTTACAGTAATTTAATATGTAAAAATGAGGGATGCCAGCGATATGCCATCTATTTTAAAGAATTTTATAATAATAATAATACTGGATTGCATTTATATAGCGCCTTTCTAGACACCCAAAGCACTTTACAATTCCATCTGATTTTATACAGATATAAAGAATTTTATATCTGTATAAAATCAGATGGATTATTGTTGATGGATTATTGTATAAAATCAACTATTGACAGAACTTTGCTTCGATACGGTTACTGTAGCTGGTTCTGCAAGGCAGGACCTATAGAAGAGACACAGAAAATAATAATAACTAATGATTAAATGTAGAGACATATATAAACACATAGTGAGTGTAAAAGGTGAGTGAAGGAGAAACACCCAGTGCATCATGGGAATCCCCCGGCAACCTATGTCTATTGCAGCATAACTAAGGGAGGATTCAGGGTCACCTGGTCCAGCCCTAACTATATGATTTAGCAAAAAGGAAAGTTTGAAGCCTAATCTTAAAAGTCTGAGATCCAAACTGAAGCTGGTTCCATAGAAGAGGGGCCTGAAAACTGAAGGCTCCGCCTCCCATTCTACTTTTAAATACTCTAGGAACAACAAGTAAGCCTGCAGTGTGAGAGCGAAGTGCTCTGATAGGGTGATATGGTACTACAAGGTCATTAAGATAAGATGGGGCCTGATTATTTAAGACCTTGTATGTGAGGAGCAGGATTTTAAATTCAATTCTGGATTTAACAGGGAGCCAA
>VUQR01016932.1:0-20490 GCA_015108515.1 Hemichromis elongatus
GTTTTCAACTCACATTCATATACAAATTTATTGATTTTATAAATATAAAATACAAGCTGAGTTATAATAAATAAAGTGAAATGACACAGGGAATAAGTATTGAACACATGAAGATAACAAGGTGCAAAATGGCATAGAACGCCAGGAGATCACCTGACCTAAATCCCATAGAAAATCTATGGAGAGAACTGAAGATCAAAGTTCATAAAAGAGGCCCAAGGAACCTTCACGATTTAAAGACCGTTTGTGTGGAATAATGGGCCAGAATCACTCCTGAGCAATGCAGACGACTGGTCTCTCCATACAGGAGGCGTCTAGAAGCTGTAATCACCAACAAAGGCTTTTCTACGAAGTATTAAATAAAGAGTGTTCAGTACTTATTCCCTGTGTCATTTCACTTTATTTATTAAAACTCAACTTGTATACTCTAATGTTCTGATTTCTGTGTATGTATTCAATATTTGGCTTGATGGCAACATCTGGTGGAAATTTTGTGTCAATAGCCCACGTAGAAATCCCCTTACTGATAAAAATGCTGATGTGTCAAATACTTATTTTCCCCGCTGTACCTTATTTATAACAAACCAGAAACATCAATAAAAAATGGGATTCGGGGTTACAAAATAAACCATCTGTGCTGCAGAGCATCCACAGAAGGAGCGCACATTTCTTATCTAACATTGAGTGGAAAAAAACCCCCAACCCCCCAACTATAAATATGATCTCCTTCTAATTTATTGGTAGTTTTCAGAATATGCCATCCCTAATTCAAGCAAACATTTTTCAAATTACACCCTCTCACTCATAAATATCAAGTTTAAGTTATTTTTTGAAAATATATTTATATAAAACATTCCTCACTTCTTACAGATTCGCAATAAACCAAGCTACTCTGTAACAATAAACACCTCTCCGTGTTTTTAATGAAAATAATGCCATATGGTTTGCATTTTCTTATCAGCACTGCCCGATGAAAAATATTCACCTAGTCACGAAATGTTCATCCAGAACATGCCTGCGAAATATTCACTGATAGCGTATCTAACTTGTTTCCAAGTCTTTACAACGATTACAATGTTTAGTTTTAAACACATATCTGTAGAAGATATGTATGAGACTTGGGAGGATGCATTTAAATCCTGAGCTTTGTACACCCACCATCCATCCACCCTGGCCACTTCTCTATGACTTCTCTTAAAAATATAAATATATAAATAAACAATCCTGCACGCACTGTCATTTCCATGCATTTTCCATTCTATTAACAAATTAACAATGCATAAATTAACACTCTTATGAGACTCTTAGGGTTTTATAGTTCTGGAGAAGAGTATGTGGCTGCTGGTCCACAACAGTGTGAGACAGACTGTGACGAGTTTTGTTGCACGGACGAATACTTTAGAAATAGGTAAGTGTATCCTCTCTCTCTGACCCAGTATCAAGCTCTGATTGTTGTTTTAAAGGGATTATAATCTGGTGGCTTATTTATAAAAGCTCAAAGTAACCAGCTGGTCCGCTATTTGTCGAAATCTAGATCAGTCACAGAAATCCCCCTCGTCTGCCGCCCCCCCTGCAGTCAGTACCCTATCTGTCTGTGCCAGCTGCACGAACACCGGGCATCTAGTTTCGTGGCTGTATGAGACGAGAGAAAAACAGACGAATGAACGCGTCACCGCTGTTCCCCACAAAGCTCCCTGCTGCGCGCATGTGAGGCTATCGCAGGCTGGTTGCATGAGGGTAAGTCTTTGTTCCTCATAACGTCCGCAACGCAGGCTATAAAGTAAAGTGCGGCGTAATGACACAGCCTGCCAAGAAGAGCCGCTGTAGTGCAGTAGAATGCACGCAAAGTGACGTTATTATTCTCTCCTGTGCAGTTCAGATAATGCAGGTGCTTATTTTTGTGCAGTCTGTGACGAGCTGGTGAAACTCCAGCAGAACAGGTGACAAGGTCAAATGCTGCGCATGGTGCTGAAAGTGCGCCAGATGACGCGTGACTGAGGGCCAAGAGGTGTACTCGTATTTTGATGTGAGACCGAATAGCTGTGGACAAGTCCACTCGAACCCCGCGTTCTTGTTGTGATAGCTGCAGAGGAAGTTGAAAGATGATCGTTTGGACTCAAAGCTGCTGCAGGCCAGAGGTTGAGACTTGTGCACAGTTTGATTTGAGGCGCCACAGCAGGTGGCAGTGTGAGAATAGAGATCCCACCTCGCAAACACTCACACACACACTCTATGCAGCAGGAGATAACATGAAAGAGCTCCGAGAATAGACCCCACTGATCTAAAAACACTACTGTGTCATGTGCACATTCGGCACTGTGTTTTCAGTGCTCACACACAATTTCAGACTCGTCTCTCTTCATCTCCTCTGCGTGCTTGCTAAAATGTTGGTGGAGTGTGTTGCACCTTTAAAGTTGCTTGCCTATCAGCGCTCCTGTGGCTTTGAGAAAGCTGCTGTTCTCTCAGCGATAAGAGGGTCTGTTGATGTCAGTTTTCACCTGCGGTGAACACAGCTGTGCATGTAAAGAGGAGCAGGTTACATGCTCACTTGAGCTGATGTTCTCAGTTTGGAGACAGTCATCAAAAATGTAGTTGATCATTAGAAGAATTGATTTGTTCTCAGTCTTATCTCACTGAAACTGAAAATATTTGGATTTGAACTGAACAAAAGATAAAGGCAAGATGACCCAGAGCTTTATGAACTTATGCCGCTCCTAATGTTCAGTTACTGTATTTTTCAGACCATAAGGCGCACTAGATTATAAGATGCATTAAGTGAAACAAAACAGTCAGATAAGTCAAATTTTACTCACTCATTTTTCTTGCTTCCTCTACTTCTGTACCATTGATTCATTAATACTGAATTCTCTTGCAGCTGCTCTATTCCCATGTTGTTGCAGTATATCAATGACTAACTTTGTATTGTAGATGGATTATCTCAGTTGCTCTACTGAGGGGCCGTTTACAGCATCCTACCATGCGATTGCATTTGTCCCTAACCATCCTGAACCCTCACGTTAAACCCCAAACCATACAAAACCATAAACGTCACTAAAAACTCATCGGGTCTCATCTATTCCTGCTCCTCCTTCTTTGCAGATGTAAAAAGATTACAGGTTTCTGTACTGTAGCCATGCATTCAGAGATGCAGCTGATCTATAAGAATATAGCGGTTGAGATTCAACAAAATGCAGTCTGGTTGCAACTGTAAACATGTTCTGTTCTACTGACTTGTAAAAAAAAAAAAAAAGATCAGTGTTTAGGTTGACATTTGAAATGTAATGGATTTTAGGGAGTGGTACTATACACAGTGATCCAGATCACTGGATACAGACCTCCTCATTCCTCCTGTAGTTTCTCCCTGTCCTTGCACTGATTTGATAAAACAATTCTGGAGGAAACTGGGAGGGGATGTCGTTTAAATTTCAGGGTAAAAAAGAAACCACCCCCGTCCCAAGTCCCCCCTTTAGCAACATCCCAGTAATTAATACTTTGTTATACTAGTTAATGGGCCCTGTATGCAAAATCAGTTAAGTTTCCTATTCATTAGAAAAACAATAACATCACATGACATCCTGATTGCTTTCTCTTGTTCTTGTAACAGAAGCACCTAAATGAAAATGATGAGATTACAGACGGCAGAAGCTGAGGATCACTGTGAGTTTGAGCGAGATGCTGAACCCCCTACTAGCTCTGTAACCAGCATGTAGTGTGAGTCTGCAGCCGGGTAACATGATGCAGTGGACTAACTAAAACTGCATCAAGGTCATAAACACAGGTGAAGAACTGACTTTATTTTGTAGAGACAAACCAATATGTTTATTTATTTAACTGGTAAAACAGAAGGAAATGTCCTTTACAGTTGAAAACAACAGTTTAAATGAATACAAAGGAAAGAAAATCCTGTCCAGCTTTGACATGGACTTTTAAATGCAAACATTCAGAAAGCCCAGAGAATGATCCCAGTGGTTTTGGTTATCTCCAAACTTTTTTTCCTTTTTGGTGGCACAAATGAGAGAAAACATCCAGCGAGTGTTGTTCTTTGGGGTTAAATGCTTTGCTGATGTCAGAGGTCAGCAGCAAAAAGTCAAATAACCACTCGAGGCAACTCCTGTTGTAATTTGGTGCTAAATAAATAAAATTAAAATGAATTGAATTGAATGACAACCAAGATATGCAGAAGAGCATTTCTGAAACAGATTGACTATAACAGCAGAAGACCACACCAGGTGCCAGCAATGAATATGAACGTGAGGCTACAGTTCACACAAGCTCAACAAAATTAGACAATGGGATGTTGGAAAAACGTTTCCTAGTATAAGGAGTCCCAGTTTTTGCTGCGACATTCGGACGGCTGGCGCAGTATTTTGTGTAACCAACATGAAAGTATGGATCCATCTCGCTGTGTAACAAAAGTTCAGACTAGTGCCGGTAGTGTAACAGTGTGGGACGTGTTTTCTTTGCAACCCATTAGTACCAACTATAGATCATTTAAACACCCAAACCTCAGTATTGTTGCTGAACTTGTGCATCCCACATACAGTCTACTGCAACTAGTGTTTGTTTGTGTGCTAACATACTCAGGTGACACTGCTTTCTGATTTTAAACATCTGCACTGATAACAGTGTATCACTAGTTGAGCTCTAGTTAACATTTAACTACAACTTCACAAAGCTGTTAGTATGGATACAGACTTCTGTAATTATGATTAACTTACTATATAAACAACAGGGAGAAAGGGAGAGTGTCTGGACTAAACTGAGAGAGCTTCTATAGTCACAAAAAAAGAGTCTGATACTACAAATAACCTAAGCATATTTGTGCAGAAAATACCCAGGAATGTGGTCTGATTTAATTTCATCAGTAAATAATCTTAGGTTTGTTTTTACACAAACACAGAAGTTTGTTGAGTTTAGATGAGCAAACGGAGGTCAGTTTGGTTTTTGTCAGCTTAAATTCACACCAATTTGTCTTCGTTGTCTGTTAAGCAAAGTAGATTTCATAAGAAAGAGGTAGTATCTGCATATGTTTTTTTTCATATGAAGATGGATGTTATGATTACATAACATCCCCTTGTTGGTTCAGGGAAACTCCTTGAAATAATCAGAAACATATGTTTGCCATTTAAATTTTTCAGCTAGGGGTGGAACATTTGATTTCCAGGCAGCTTTAAATTTGTTGTTGTCAGTGTCCATAAAGTAACCTGCTTACAAATAACAGAGCAAAATGATTTTTACACACTTAAAGAAAACACTAACAGAAATTCAGATAATTATCAGGTATTTCTAATCTGATCTTATATCAGATTAGTTAAGAATAATTATACAAAAAATGTTGAGAGATATGTTGATTCTGCCTGCATGTATTTTATTTTGTAGGAGGCATGCAGCCAGCATGGCTCTCTTAAAGTCCCATTACAGCATCCGACCCAGCTTTTGAGTTTTCTTATGTTTTCATTTACTTTGCATTATGGAGTGTTTTGGGGAATCTGGGGTTTTGGTGGTTTGTTTATTATTATAGTGATTCTGGTTTTGGGTGTTGTTTCTGGGTCACCGTGTTGTGTGTTCTTGTTTCCTGTTTTATTGTGTAGGTCTGCATCTCATGTGAATGTATTCAGTTGCTTCCCCTGT
Organism: Hemichromis elongatus; assembly: GCA_015108515.1. Lineage (NCBI taxonomy): Eukaryota > Metazoa > Chordata > Actinopteri > Cichliformes > Cichlidae > Hemichromis > Hemichromis elongatus. The sequence continues at coordinate 5,632 of VUQR01016932.1, forward strand.
CTCGTTAGTCTCATTAGCTTCAGCTGTGTTCCCCACCTGTTTGCAATCTCCCAGTGTCCCTCCAAGCATATCAGTGCTGGTTCGTCTGTGTTACTATGTCATCTGTCACCCTGCTCTACCGTGTGCTCTCCCTGCGACCTGTCCGTGTATGTTTTGGCTCTCCCCTCCTCTGTGTTATGTTTGTGATTGTAGTTTTAGTTTTCCCCCAGTTTAAGCTAGTCTTATGTCCTGTGCCCATTTTTGTTATTTTGTCACTGTAAATAAATCCACCTTTTCTCCTGCTAATAATTCCTGCGTTTGGATCCTCCCTTTCATCTCCACCTTCACTGAGCCTTAACATGACCAAGCTTTGTTTTCGCTTTTTGACTCTACATTACTTCAGTTTACAGAGGAGTTCATGATTGACTCAGCGACTGTGGCTGCAAAACAAGCCTGAATCTTAACCCTTAAGAAAAAAAGAAGAGGACAGGGCTGATTTTGATGCTGTGGTATAATTGGGAAATTTGTGGAGTGCGAGTCAAGACCACACACGGAGAGTGAGCCGAGGGCGAAAACTAAATGGATTACAGGCACAAGGCTGATTGTGATTTCTCTTCTCACTTGCGCTGAAATTAAGCCCAGTTTCTTTGTTCTGGACTACAAAGTTTTACCCACAGATCAGTGAAATGCAAAGAGAAACACTTGTGAGGCTATTGATAAAAATGTATGACTTACTAGGTGACTTGGGTCTACACAAAAAAACACTTTGAGGTCATGTGAATAATGTTGTTGGCCAACATATCCAAATCTGCTGACTAGTATATGCATGCCATTTTGAGGTAGACTCATACAGCACACAGTATGCTTGTTTTAAGGTTTATGGTTTCCTTAATTCTGAAAGCATTTTGCAACCAGGCTAGACTGCAAACAACCACAGCCTCACTGCACACCAGTACAAGGTTGCATGCATACGAGGACAAAGCAGGTTTTCCGGGGTTTCACTATGTATATGTGATACTGTGCATAATTCTTGCATTTTATTCATCTTTAAGCAAGTAAAAGAGCGTTCTCCAGTCCGTAGCTGTTTAAAAATGTTTGAAGAGTCATTGTCCCTTTTTGTGCTTCCTCATATGTAGCACACAGCAGGAGACTAGTTGCATCAGCAGCATTCTCATTATTGCGTGTATTTCCTAGTTTAGGCGAGTGAGCATGCTGGAGGCAGCATAACCGCAAGGTAGGAATTCTCTGCAGTGTTCTCACATCAGTGCAATCAGACATTACATAATTTTTTAGCTGGATGCTGTCTGGTAAAAGGCTTTCACCTTCTTTGTGTGAAGTCTATAAGTCCATCTATTAACAGCCTAAACAATACATAAATCCAAGGTCAGTATAATATAAGGATATATTTATCTGTATTTTCTTCACAAAAATTATTGTTATTAGATACTAGATACTATTACATTGTTTGTTTTTGTTTGTTTCATATTAAATTTTTTTTTTTTTTTGGTAAACAAATGAAAACCCTCGAAGCATCATTAAGTCTTGTATCTCTGATTCACTGAGATCTTAAATCCTCCTTTTTTTAACTTTTACAGCACTGAAAACATTTAAAAGCAGACGCCTTCATCAAAGAGTTGCACAGCTTTTGCAAAATGTTTTAGTTATACATTATTACACGATTTCTTCTTTTAAAAGCACATTGCTAACTCCGCCTCCAAATAATGCTATTTGTTGACAGATTATGGGGTCTGTCGCATGATCGTCTGTGTGATGACGTCATGCCACTTGTGGTCAGAGTCTCAGCAGTGTAACTTGAAGCTAAAAGAGTATAATAATAGTATAATATAATATGACAAACATGCTTTTATTGTTATTTTTTTTCATCTATTAATAATAAACGTCTTCGACTGAAATTTTAAGAAACGTAGAACTGAACCTTTCCCACATCTGTGTTTGACACTCACATCAGATTGATGATGGCGCTCATGACACGTCTCACAGTCACTGTTTGGCCATGCCTGTGGCAGATGCCTCACACTTAATCATCAAGGGTCACGCTGCCATGCGGTCCACATGCAGCTGAGGGATCTGGTGTCAGCAGTAAGCTTAACGAGCAAATAAAATCCAGCCCTCAGTTCATCCTCAGTCTGAAACAAGCTGTTACACTGTCCTTCTGTCTCTCTCTAAGCCAATGGTTGTCTTTCTTAAATGCCCCTGTTCAAAAGTTGAAAAGCTTATGCCCAAAACCCTGCAATATTTTAATAATCACTGTAAAATTTATGTTATCATAAATAAAGATTCAAGTTTAAACCTACTTTAAAAAGAGTCAGGGAACAATATTACCAAAGTCTCGTTTTTTTCTCCTTAAAAACAGAATAAAACTGTTTTATCACTTTATGCTTCATTTAATAGTTAGTTGTGTGAGCTTTAACGTAACTTTTTTCTTATTGGTTGCCCCTCACAAACAGAAGGCCTGAACAACAGGTGGGCACTGTTGTATAGTGTTGCTTTATTGATGACTCCTCTGACCGTCAAGACTCTTCTCGCCATCAAGGAGCACTCATGTGATCAGTGGTTATTACATAAAATTTTGAAAGGAAGCAACCAGAGATATGGTTCTTTAGGTCCGCGGTTGGTTGGTAGAGGTGGAAAGATGGCTATTCCACAAAGGTGTCCCTTTACCTTTCTGCCAATCTGGCCCACAAATCCTACACTCTTCCACTCTGTTCGGACATCCTTGTGGAGGCTTCACCTCAAACAAGCTATTCTCAGATGGAAGTAGAGTACAAAGCTGTCCAAAACCATGACTGCACAGAGTACAATCTCTAAAGGTGAAGCTAGTCAGGAGACTAAGGAAAATATTCGTACTTTTGGAAGTGCATCCAGTTTTTTAGCTAACTGGAGTCCTGCAGTCATTGCGTACACACACAGGCTTATTTTAACCGCCAATTTAAACTTTACTTTGCTTTTTCAACAACTAAAAAGGAACTTTAGTAGCTGTTGTAGATTCTTTAATCCACTCAGTTAAATAGAAAATATTTTTATATGAATCCCCAAGACCAAGGACAATACGCTGATTTTCCATGGAGAACATGAACTGTAATTCATTGTTAATGTTCTGGATAAAATATGCCGAATATTTGAATAGTTTATATAAATGTGTGGCTCCATTACTAATCCTTTGAAATCCAGGGTGAGCTGAAACTGAAGAAGTGCAATTGTTAAAAAATGTGACTATAGAGCGTCTCATCGCCTGACTCTGACAGTCTGAAATTATGTGCTGTTGTCACTGTGAAAATATAATTTTACTAAACACGTTTTTTACAGCAATTACAGCCTTGAGTGTGCCTTTGTGTCCGTTATGGTTTCAACAGATGGCCTGTGAGTGAAGTGGAGGGAGTTGAAAACAGTCAAGGTTCAATAAACTGGAAAATAAAGAACAATTGAGTACTGGGTTTCAAATGGGCAACAACACCACAGAAAAACAGACCTCTGAAATGTTAAAAAAAAATAAAGCCTCTGCCTGTGGTTACCTCTGCTTGATTATTTTCCTTATGGGCACAGGCCAACAGGATGGCTATTAGCTCCTGATAAGATGTAAAGCAGGGCCTGGGCGAAAACTGATGACATTATGAAGAGTAGCAAACAACATCAAGGAAAACAGTAGATCTATAGATGGTCATGATCTGATAGCGAAATGTACTCCGGACTTAAAGTCTAGTAATCGCTGCCTTCCAGTGGGGAATTCAGATTTCCTGAGCTGTTTTCACAGATGATGTTATGTAAGTCGATACTCAGAGAAAAGACAGACGACTGCATGCAAACACATATCTGTTTACATGCATGTGCAGAATTGCGAGATTGTTCAACTTTACCGCAGTTTAATATTTGTTGTGTGTGCCGCAGTGAATGTCTGTGCAGTTAGTTCATAGTAAAATCGGGCTTGGAGACTTTTAAAGACACTAACCTTGTTAAGCAGTTATAAAAAACACATGTTGTGATGTCACAGATTGAGTTAGCTAGTGCCCACATAAAGACAGGGATTTTCTTTCAAAGTGGTTTTTTTTCCCTGTGTAGTTTCTCCTTTTCTCTACATGAAAACACACTTTTAGCTCATTTACAATTGACTGACCTTTTAGAAAACCCCTGTAGTGGAGATATATTCAGAGACTGTTTGCTCAGTTTTGACATAGAGGCAAAAAGCTTTCATCATCGCTCTAATTTGTGCCTCCTCGTTCCCTCTGATTTCTTGCCTGTGACACGTGAAGCAATTTCAGTGTGTCATGGTGAATGAAATCAGTTCCTAGATTGCATTAGGAGGACAGAGGAGACTTGCTGGAGGAGCTTTAATCAGGGATGCACAGAGCTTGTTTTTAGTGCTTCTTATTAGCCAATATAGAGCTTTGTGGCTTTTTATGATAGTGCTTGTGTGGATTAATTTCTAGAATGTGTGAGGGAAAACGTGTGTATGTATTTGATATGTTGGTTAGTGTGTCACGCAGTACGTTCTTGCCTTGATTTAGCAGAGATGTGTTTGGTTCCTCACCGATCACACCTTTCTATCTTTCTTGACAACTGCAATTGTCATCTGAGCATTGATGATGATACATGAATGCAACTCACGGCTTGACTCAATGGTGTGTTAGTCTTACAACAGACTGGTTAAGAGTTTAAAAAAGGGCCACTTTCAGTAAAGTACGGCACGTAGGCTCCAATCCAGCCTCTTGTACAATGAAGGATTATTTCAGTTAATTTAGATTTGACTCCAGTTCCATATCAACCACCCTAAGCCAGCAGTCTTAGTGGTGAAATCAGACAAATATTTAAAAGAAAATGATATCTATTGCTCATCTCGTTGTTCATGTTTATATTAATTTAGTTTTTCTGTCAAAGCCATGGAAAGAATCTGGTTTCAGACCTCTGGGCCGACCCCTTCCTTGGAACCCTAGTCAGAAACTCACTGCAAACATTATAATGTAATAAATGTTGGCCTTTTATGCTTGAGAAGCATTTGTCATTTGTTATGAACTGTGGAATTAAGCAATTAATTATTTATTGGTTCCAGTTTCCATATTTCTGTTTTTTTTTTCTTAGTGCCACATTGTTTCCTGGGGTAACAGCAGCTCTTTCTAGAGAACTGGACTCTGTCCTGTCGTCAGAGCAAATCTGTTACTACGCAACCTAATTTCAAGGATAATAGAAATGTAGAAATGACAAGAATGCACACTCACACAGTCCTCCGCCTCTGCATGTGCAGAACAGACTCACAACTGTTTTTTGAGGACAACTGTGACTGAGAGTGGTGTGAGAAATTTGTGGGTGCGTGCCCGCTATCTCAGTAGATCTATGTGTCAAGTGCTCTTAAGTAAGGCACCTAACCCCTCGACTTCTTCCCGCTGCCTTCTCCGTGTGTGTTCATTGTAGGTGCATGGACTCAAAATTTCCGTGTACAGAACAAACACATCTTGTAGAATCAAGGATTTCTTTGTTTTAACATCATGTAATTCATACATTTTATAAGCATTCAGTGGAAGGTTAAGACCTGCCCAAACTGACATGATTTCAGTTTTGTTTCAAGGTTGTCTTCAGTTTCACTTTCTTCAGTTTAAATGTTCACACCTGTTTGTCCATCCCGAAATGAAAAATGAGCCCAGTGATTGATGGAAAAGATCATTTTTATTTGCAGGGGAGATAATTTTTCAGGTGAGCTTAGATAAGCTTTTATCAGCACTTATAAATACCAAGTAAGTGATATATTAAGGAGTTATTGAAGGGAATTCAGCAAATTAAAGTCTGCTGTTTTCTGTTTTGTTTCATGCTCACACAGAATATGAGCACCAGCTCTTCAAGTTGCACAATTTTCGACTAATGCCAGTTTTAAATTTCCTGGATTTGGATGTGAATCCCATAATGGACTGTTTCAAAATCTTGTCCCTCAATGCACCTCTGGATTGAGGGGAATCCCCTTGTCTGTGCAGCAGATTTGCTGATGGTCCATTGTGAAGGGATTGACCCTTGCAACCACTCGCACTCAATTGGGAGTTTGAAGGGGCTTCTGAGGTAACGTAAGGAGGGATTTCACTCTCACATACCTTTGTGAGGAGTCTTTCTTTGTTTGTTTGTCTTTATCGCTTCAGTCCAAATTTTAACCCCTAAAAATAGAGCCGGGTCTTAAAATCCTCATCCTGCCATAGAGAGCTTACTTCACTCTGCTTCCCTAAGCCATTCGAGGGTTTAGAGGCCATCCATTGGAATTCCTTTCTTTACCACTGTCTTCTTAAATCTCAGTATGTGGTCAGAAAGCCACTTCCAGCCCATTCATGTCATGCCCTCCTCCTCTCGCTGTGCGCACCTCTTATGCCACAAACTTCACAGGATGTTCTCGAATTAGTCGTCTGATGTTTATTTGCTGAACTTTTGTTCTAAAAATGGCAAAACAAGGAAGCAGTTTGTGGGTCAACGGGAAGTGAAGGGGTTAAGTATTTCACCTGACAGCGACACAACAAAAAGAAGAAGGCCATTGATTGTTTTTTCAGGCTCTCATTGACAATATGAAAGGTTGCTTTGGCTGCATGTTCAGCTTGTTCTGGCTTAAACTGCCTCTGCCAGATGTCACGCAGGTGCTCCAGATGAGTCCGTTATCGCCAAAGACCACAAACACGCACACCCGTTGGGTTACAGTTGTGGCTCTTTTCTCTGCTCCAATTTTCTGCTCATCACCTGCGTTTATCTTTCCCACATTATCTGTCAGATTTCTCTGCGTGCATGTTCAGCATTGCCTCATGAAAGAGGTCTCTCATAGACGCCACATTTCCTTTTTTTCCTTTCTCTTATTTTCCTTCTCCCTTGCGGTCTCAGTCCTCTTCATGGAAAAACCCAGTTAAGTTTGTGCCCTACAGCACTGACATTCTGCTAACCGACTTTCCCCTTTGGCTACACAAGCCAGTAAACAAGCCACAGACATATAAAATTACAAAAGTATATTTGAAAGGCCGCTGATGGAAATGCAGTGCAGTTTTGTGTCCTCACACCAGCCGAGAGAAAGAGAGAGATACAGTGGACCCTCAGTCCTCTTTGCTCAGCTCCTCATTCACTGAGTTTGGGTTAGCAGGAAAGCAGACAGACTTGTTCTCCGTCACAGATGGTTTCTGTCCGAAACCGCGGCAAGCTTTTTTTAGACGGAGGGGAGACAGGGTGTGGATGACTGTGTACCTACCACAACTATATGAGTAAACAGCAGGGACCAGGGTTAAGTGTATCCAGACTCGACAGAAAAATGTCCACAAACAACGGCCCACCACTTATGATGAAATTATATGCTAGTGTCACTTTTTGCGCACTCTTGAGACAAGCTGTACTCTAAAAGACTCTGTAAGATGTTTGTATTTTTTTTTTAATGATAATGCATGCCAAAGTGTTGCACAACAGTGATAACTGATTCCATCTGTTTCCATTTTTTGATCGGGACAAAAACTAGACTCAGTTCTTCTAGTACAAGAAAAAAAAAAGTGTTTTCGTCAGTTTTTGTCTTACACAAATACAACTTTTTAGGAGTACTCTGGCTTTCTCATCTTGCTTGTGGGTGTTTTGTCCTTCTCTACATGCCTCAGAACGTTAAACTTGGTCAGCCAATTGGCCTTCAGGATGAATTCCTGTGCCTTGTGTTTTTGCTTTTGAAAACACTGTAGGTAAGTGTAAATATAAGTAATGCATGGGAAATAATTTATGGTACATTAAAACAATTAAAACAACTCCCTCCATATTTAACACTGAATGAATTATTGGTAACTATTTGTATTGTGCAGCTTTGGAAATACAGTACTGTGCCAAACTCTCGACCTACCTGTTATTTCTTTATTTTGTTTCCAAGGAGCCAAACTTTTCTTGTAATTTTCCAAAGCGGTCTTGAGCAATAGTTCTCCAGCCTTTCTGAATATCTTTCAGAGTTTGTCTTTGGACATTGGCTGCTTTTTCGCTCACTGTCAGCCCAGTTTTTATATCCAGAATGTTGTTTTGTTTGCTAAACCACTGACCCGTGAATCACTCAAGCATACAATGTGCTGAAATCATGGAATGAACCTCTGTTGTCTCTACACATAATAAACAACTTAGCAATGAACCAATTTTAAACAGTATATTTACTTTGGTACCAGCAGCTGGTCACAAAAATGCATAATTTGGTCCCATTTTTAACTTAAACTACTAAAAATATCAATGATGAGAGAATCATACAGATTGAAAAAAATGGTTGCCCGCAACAAGGTGATTCTCAAAGAGCTATTAGCTGAAAACTAAATATCTCTTAGTAACATCAATCCCTAAAATATTTGAGAAAACTGTCTTGACACATGCTCAATCATCCAGGAAAGGAAAGAGCAGTGGTTGTTGATCCATGGTCATAAATATTTGCATATAAATGAACTGACCTCACAGCCCGTTGTTTGCCAGTGGTGCTAGTATAAGTCATTATTCAAATACTACTTATACGGTTGGAGAAACCTGCAGTCAGCTCAGACTGAAAAAGTCACTCGGATGAGAGATGAAATGTTTCTCCTGCTGAAAAGCATACGTCCACATGATCAGAATCAACTCTGGGATTTGAGAAAACTGGACAAGTGGAGGATAAAATAAAAAGTGGTAGATATTATCTGAAAGTCGTGTCCTTATTTAGATCACAGCGAAGCAAAGACCTGACACGGGATGTGAGAGATGCATCTAGCCCTTTACTTGATCTATTTACTGTTCGCCAAAGCCTTATCGGAAATGGTCCCAGTGCCTGTCAAAAAGCCATTACTGAGGAAGGGAGACAGAAAGAAAAGACCGAGGTATGCCAAATTACACAACGACTGGACTGAAAATCATCGACAGCGACTGAAAACAGGTCTTTTGGAGTAATGACTTGGTAGAAAACATTGTTAGTATGTATGGAGGAGGTCAGGAGAGGTGCATGAATGAGTGTTTATAGCATATGTAAAATGTGGTGGAGGCTCTGTCATGGTTTGGGGCTGCATTTCAGCCTGTTGTGTTCAGGATCTTGTCAAAACTGACGGAGCTGGGAATGCAGAAAGAATAGTTAGATTTTAATCCACTGATACCATCTGAAAAGTGTCTTTTTTGGCAACAGCTTTATTTTTCTGCATGACAGTGTCATGTCATGGATTGGCAGAGCCTGAAACTCAACATTACTGAAGCAAAAGTAGCCAGCATTCAAAGAAAAGCTTTGAATGTCCTTCAAGAAGCCTGGACAAATATTCCTGAAGACTACTTTAAGAAATGACAAGAAAGCTTGTCTAAGAGAATGGCAATGCTGAAGAATAAAGGACCTAAAACAATTTTAGCTACTAGGACTTTATAACAACTGTATCATGGGTGACTTTTTAATAAATGACTGGGATCACTGGGGTCTGTGAGGAGTTTTACTACAGGAAAAGCAGCCCGCAAGTGCTCAGCAAATACAAAACCCCCCTCAAGACTTGCTCCTTTAAATGTGATATTACTGCCACATTTCTGTGATGTGATTACTCATCAAAGATGTTTCAAAAACAGTCACAGACATTAACATTACATGCAGAAAGTCTTGGGTGGCAGATGACATTTTTTTGTTGTCCCACATCAAATACTTCCTCTGCCTCTACACTGATTAGCCTTCATAGTGTTCCATTCAGGGACAATTTTAAAAGTGCGATTGACTTTTCTATTCATAACATTTTGGGTTATGCGTTGTGTTAGCAAAAATTGTATTCTTTTCATTTTTTGTTTTTAAATAGAATTATAGTGTAAAAACACTTTGCTATGACTATTTTTTTTATTCATTGTTTATGAAAAAGTACAGCCGACTAGTGAGCTGCAAGGTTGTATCTAGTAGTTATACTTGAGCATGTAAAGTCACTGTAGCAAGAGTAAAAGGAAAGTGTTTAACAAAAAATAGGGAAAAAAATGACCTTTTATTCTGTAGTAAGCCAAAATAAAGCAAGACCCACAAAAATGTCACAAATCTGCACTGTCATAAACAATAATTTATACCTAATTTTTCATGATTTGTTGGCTTAACCCTCTGAAATCCAAAATATAACTGGCCATTTTTGACTACTTTTGATTTTACATTTGTGTTTCAAGTTCAAATTTTTTATTGTATTTTTTTTTCCATGCCTTGCTTAGTATCGTTCCTTTCAGTGGCATGGGGTGGCATATGCCACCCCATGCCAACTTTCTAGATCTGCCCCTGCGGATAGTTCTGAAACGAAAAAGCTCAATAAAACACAGTCAAAAACTAATAAGTTTTAACTACAAATAAAAAAAAAAAACAGAAAACTTGAACGAAAGGCTCAGAGCCAAATTCAAAGACTGACAAAAGGAGGCTTTCGTGTTGTGTTTGGGCTCACTTTAATTTTAGACATTTGTTTTCATAGCCTGGAGGGCTACAACTCAATAACAGGCTTATTTTCGTTCCCCTGTGCGCCTTTTGTTGTTCTAAACTTGTATTAGGATGAATGATGCGATTGGGCGATCACATCAGGAAGGCGTGTCTGCTCGTTGAGTTGTGTGGACAGAGACAAGAAACTCCACGGACTCCGGTAAGGTAAGACATGATACTGCAGTCACTGAGCCGCAGTGTAAACTATCAGTCGCTTATTTTACCTTTATTATCAGGTAACGCCACAGAAATGCGGCGGTAGTTTGAAACCGCCTTCAGATTCAGAATTTTAAAAAAGCGGTTTCAAACTGTAAAATAACGTTGCCGTTGTATCAATAAATTGTGGTGTTATGTTGAAGTTACGACGCCTTGGCTCGTTTTTATACCTTTAAAGGATCTCAAGAGGTAGGAAAATAGAGGCAAACAGACCGGGGCTTTCGTTACTCCGTGGCCGCGTGTGTCCTTTGTTGATTTAAATTAAATTTAGCGCCACGTTTTCGCGCTTTATTCCAGCAATTAGACCAAGACGGTCCCGCTAGAGAAGGGGGCTGAGTAATGGAAACATTTGGGTGGTAAAAACGCTGTTTCTTAACGCCTTTTTCTCCTTCCTGCGCTTCACATTTCGTCGCTTTTTGTTTGTCTCAGCATGAGAGTGACACATTTAAACCATTGCTGCATCTTCTTCCCGATTTTGTAATTTAAAAAACAAAAGAATCAAATTGAACTCTTGTCGAATGGAAAAATTGAATAAAGTAGTGTTACATTTTTAGATAACCTTGTGATTAATCGTTGGACACGTGGTCCTGTAGGAGCACATGTGTGCGTGTTGGCAGCTGTAATGGGCGCTTGAATAGTACCACGTGGGTGATGGTATCTCACAGGAGCTGGAGCAGAAAACTGATGAAATGAATGCATTCACAGCTTAAGCGTGTCAGTTTTAATGTGAAACCACGAGTGTGGTTTGAACCGGGGTGTGGGCATCTTGTGAGGTGCTTCCCCTCGTGGTTTTATTATACTTAAATGATTTATCGGAGGTAGTTCTGTTGCGGTCTTTCTCCCTTGCTGAATGAGTGTCTTTCCTGGCCTGGCTTCAGGTCACATGAATCTGTGTCTATTTGTGACTCTGTAACCCCTGAACAGTGAGAAGAGTACACGAGAGTGGCAACTTTTTTTCCCCAGTGAACAGCTGATGGAGCTGTGACCCACCATGGGGTGCCTAGTAAGAGTGGGAGTTACACCTGTTGCCTGAGCTTTAACCAGAGTCTTCTTTGTTACGGAAAACGGCATAGATCAGATTTTTGGCTAATGTAAAGGAAATGATTAGGCTAAACTGACTCACCACATTGTATTTCAACCCACCTGTGTTGACTGTAGTGCAGTCATGGAGCTGCTGTTGCCATTCTGCTACTCATCCAAGGCTTTGTTCCTGCTCCGTCAGAGTGGCGCGAAAGGGAAATAAGTGCAAAGAGAGCAGGTCACAGTGAAGACAACAGATTTGGAGACCTTTTAACCCTTTTTCTTTTGATGTGAATTTGAGTTCTTTTTACATTCTAAAGGATTTATAATCCTGACGCTCTTAGTACCTCACTGAAGTCTCCCTTATCTCCCTGTGTTATTGATTCCTGCTCTTATTTGCCCATGCAAATAATGATTCCCAGTTTGAGAAAGCAATCTCTGTAAGTCACTGGATTGCTTTTGTAGATAAAATATAAAAAAAGGGGAAAAATATAGACAGCTTGGTTAGTAGGTAGTAGTTGTTATTTCTAGATAAAGAGTAATTGTTTGCAGTAGAGAGTGCTTCCTGTTTTTTTCACGTTATTATAAATAGATGGACTTATGAGTAATAAGCCAGATTTGTCTTTCAGTTGGATTTCCACTCCCAGCTTCAGTGAAGTTGGTGATGTTAGAGGTTTGTTGAATTACCTTCATTGATCTGCCTCTCTGTGTATTTGATTGTTTCCTAGGTGTGCTTGTTTTAAACGTGACAACCCAAATCCCTTTTTTGTACATGGGAGGAAATGAAGGTATTTGCCAACGTCTCAGGATATTTTTGTTCCTTGAAATGAGCTGTAGCTGCCATTGTTTTTGCTTTTGTGTTTCTTGGGCGCCGACTGACGTAAAAGGCCCCGTACAGGCACGGCATTTGAGATGTCCACTGACTGCGACGTTGGCGCCAAATTGCAACTTTCACGTGACTACACAGGGCAGGTGGTTGCAATACTGATGCACGTCCCAGTGAAATTAGAAAGCAGCGTGACATTTCAATCTTCTGTACTTAGTTTGCAGTGAGGCAGGAGGGTGTGCACGAAGATGTACGAGCGTGCGAATCTAAAATAAGTTAAAAGATAAAGTACGCATAAAAGTATTGTGCAATCCCTTAATTCTTTATATTTTGATTCATTTGAAATGTGTAACAAAGGGACTAGATGCATAATTTAAACTGGGTTCTTGTCATATGTGTAGACACGCCTCCAATTAGGTGCCTTTTTATGCTTGCTATGATTCTTTTAACATACAAACACAAAAAAACTGGTTGGTCCGAAAAGAGTCCTCGGCTAGTAGGTTGGTCCAAACGTCTTGCAGAACTAACCACAGATCTTCTGTGGATGTAGATTTCCTCACATCCTTCTGTCTCTTCATGTAATCCCAGGCACACTCGATGATGTTGAGATCAGAGCTCTGTGGGAGCCATAACATCACGTCCAGTACTTCTTGTTCTTTTTTAAACTGGAGATAGTTCTTAATGACTTTGGCTGTGTGTTTGGGGTCGTTGTCATGCTGCAGAATACCTCTGGGGCCAGAAAACAAATCATTTATATTTCTGAAAGCATTCTTTGTTTACAGCAGTTTTTTTTCACACCTGCCTTAAACTTTTGCACAGTACTGTATACGTTGACAATATACAGCTTGTATCTTCAAAGTGTTGCAGTATTTTGCTGTTCATTGTTCTCGGCTTGCATAAACCTTAGGGTGAGTGGTTGCCTACTCTTGATGAGAATTGGCAACCCAATAAAACACTTCCTTATTTAGCCTGAAGCTGCATTATTGACCATCACTATACTGGTAGTGATGGTCAATAATGCAGCTTCAGGCTTTAAGTTTTGAGAAACTGAGTTGTAAACCTTATTGAGCACATATGCATGATTTAGCATCCAAACCCAGAACTCCTCCATTATTCTCTCTTCTTTGTTCAAAAATGAGACCCAAACATCTGAAATTTTATTTTGTCTGGCCCTTTTTTGTTATGTATTTCTTAAGAGAAGCTTATACAATTTTTGGTTAGGGTTGGTAAACATCACCCATGTGTTCCTCCTTTTTTTCAGTCTTTCAGTTTGTTGTTCCCTTTAGACAGAATGAAGATAGTCAGTGAAACTGTCCTTGACACACAAACTGGAGGAGAGACTGCGTGAAATGGAATTGAAGGCTGTAAAAGTCAATGTACTTCAACGTAGCTATAAAGTATTCCTGGGTGTCCTTGGTCTGAGCTGTGGGTGTTTCTGTGTGCCTCAGGTTGTGTGTCACACTTGAAACCAGGGGCGAGTCTAGTTCATTTTCTAGGGGGGCTCAGCTCCCAATCATGTTATGCATACAGTGCCTTCTAATTACTATTTAAAAAAACATGCTGTTTGTAGATGTCATCAACCTTTTTCACATTTGCAAACCTAAATTAAATTGGCGTCGCATTACCATGTTACCTTGAAAAGCAACCTAATTGGTTGGATGATCTATTGTAGTGTTTAAGAATAAGTCGAGTGAATAGTCGGAGATCTCAGTATTATCCAGCCGTTTTAGGGTGGCGCCTTTACTTATCAAACCTGAGACAAAGGCTCAGTCAGGAAAGAAGTAGCATCGTGTAACCCAGTTTTACAAGTCTCTCTCACGTCAATGTAGTGGCAGCCATCCTGTTTAGAGTGTATGAATCCTGAATAATCTACCATTCATATTAGGGCTGGGACGACGCGTTGACGTAATCGATTACGTTGACACGTAAAATACGTCGACGTAAAAAAATGTGCGTCGACGCGTTGTCACTTTCAAAACACACATGGCGGCAGCGAGTAGCGGCAACATGAGTAAGGCAGCGGCAGTCGACTTAAATCACTCCACCCGAACACGCAGTTCTACAGTATGGGGATATTTTAACAGAAAAGGAAGTGATTCAGTCGTTTGCCGGCTTTGTAAGGTGGAAATGGCCTATCATATAAGCACGACGGCTATGCACCTGCACCTCAAACAATGGCATCCAGGAACTCACACACTAGGGTGACCAACCGTCCTCTTTTCCTCGGACATGTCCACTTCTCACGTTCCATCTGGGGGGATTTTTCAGATTGATAAAAATGTCCGGGTTTTACGAGCCTACAGGGGACCCATATACGTTATATCATACCTTAACTGCTGCCTGCTTTGCGAGTGGTTATTTTGCGCTCACAGACGGTACGCAGCTGCGCACCTAGTAATGTTTA
>VUQR01016933.1:9938-22633 GCA_015108515.1 Hemichromis elongatus
AAAAACAAACAAACATCTGTGAGATGCTGTCTGTCCGTGATTTGGACAGGGGGACACACTGTGGCAGGATCAGTCTGATAAAATGTCAGGAACTCTTCAGAAATAGTCATTAAAAGGAAACTCAGGAAAGTATGATACTGTTCGTCTGGGATGTGGACAGCCCAGGGTTTGCTCCTGACGCCAATTCTGTCAGAGACACCGACCTCGGCATCGCCACCGTTGTGCAGGTGAAGCCAAAGGAAAGACATGCTTTGTCATATTTTCTAGTCTTTGGCTTGGAAGGAAGCTGCTTTGGAAACATATTTGGCGATGCTTCATTGTCAAAAACCCTGTCCATTACACAAGCAGTGCCCAAGCACTCTTTATATTCATGCCACATCCCCCGTAATGGCTCTGCAACCCCACTAAGGGACGCACCCCTCACTTTGGGAACCACTGCCTTAGGCTGCTTACCTTCTCCCTGCCAAAACACAGCCCATATATCTGCCGAGGTACTAAAACACTACGAGCACTGCAAACCTGGATTTTGAAAAAAAAAAAAGAAAAAAAAAAGTCTTAATTGTGGAAAATTGGTCTTATTTTACAAAAAGATCCATAATCATGTCAAACATGCTTCATCTTAAAGTATTCCAGCTAATACGGAGTCACATTTACAACAGTTTGTACAAAGGAACTGGGAGATATGTTTTGGTTGCATCCTGATACACCATGTGTATCGTGATATGTCATGAGCCTAGCAACAACCACAGCTAATAAACACAGTTTATATTCACACACACAGTTAAATGATCAGTTAAATTTGGTGTAATGTGCCTAAACACAGACAACGAGGCCGTGAACTCTCGACTTCATGTAACCAAACAAATAGTTCTTTATTATTATTATTATTATATATTTATTGTTATTTTTTCCCCATTGACTGCTTCTTTTAGCTTCAACCAACATTATTAGCAAACGTACTCATGAGCAAATAAATGGATGGGTGAAAGGCTCAGCCTATTGTCCATACGTATATATTCATCCAGTCTTAACTGACACAGCTTTGATAGAGAACAGCCTTCAGGAGAACCACACCAAGCAAACATCTTTAATATGTGAATATTACAGGTTTGAGACATAAACCAGTTATATTATGGTACCAGTCACAAGTTGAAACGGGCTCACATGAGGATTGTCCCAGGAAAGGAAGACCAAGCACTTTTAAAAAGTCACTAAGAATTCCAGGTGACCAACTCGTGAAAATGTGCAAAAGTCTAAGAATTTAATATATGGAAAAAACAAAAAACACTTTTAAAAAATCTGTTCAGTCCCACGTGTGTCATTTCACAGTTCTGATGTTTCCAGCGTTGCACCACAACACACAAAATCATCAAAATAGACAAAAAAAAAACAAAAACTAAAAATGTCCATATTTTTAACTGTTGCTGTACTTCCCAGGTTCTTCTTTACCAATGCCTTGTTAAACTGAAAAACCTAATATTTCTCCAAACTACACTCCTTTCCACTCTAACACTTTCTGCTGGCTCAGGTAACCTCCTGGACAGACAAGACACCACGAGAGTCTGTCCTTTACACTTGTTTCAAAAGTCCTAACCAAGGACATTTAGTTTACCACACTGGCAGATTTAAGCTTAATACAAGAAAACGTGATTCGATTTAAGAATATTTGGCTTCTTTCTAGTAAGACTGATTTTGCAGAGCAAGAGCAAAACCACAGCTACAATGTGAAGCAGATATTATGTGGCTAGACCAAAACCTGTGGCAGTAAAAATAAGGGTAGCAAGAAAGAGAAATTTTAATATTTTAATTTTAAGAGCTGAACAGGCTCTCCATAGTAATCTCAGAAAGTTTAAAGTTAAAGTGTGCTGAACTAGTTACGTTTCAAAAGAAGTCAGGTGTGAAGAAGACAATCTGCACTCATTAGGATGGAAATAAAAACAACAAAATAAAGAACACTGTCTTTAGCACAAAGCATGCAGACGTAGGTAAGTTCAGTGCCAAAACAGGTGCACAAGAATAGCAATAATGTGAATGCTTGAACAGCATGACACTTTAATGAGCACTCACAAGATGATACGCAAAGAGCTACTAGCTTAAAAGCTTTCAGCGTGGAGTGTTCTGTGGCCTTAAAACAAGCAGAGAGTAAAGGGAGGTTGGGAGAGAAGAGATGGCATCCAGCCTACTTTGGATGGAGCAGCTCTCATATCTAGAAATCAGGCCAAATTTACCCAACCAATCAAAATGGGACTATCCAGATTTGGGACCCGGAGAGCTTTGTGCTCCAGTGAGTAGCAGAGATGCCGTCATGCATGACTGTCTGCAGCTTCTCTTTTCCTGTTATCACCCCAAAACCCCATCCCTTTAGAGCAGGGGTGTCAGACTCCAGTCCTAGAGGGCCACCGTCCTGCTTGTTTTAGAGATAGCCCTGCCCTACCTGCAGATTAGTTGGAAAACAAACAGGACAGTGGCCCTGGAGGCCTGGAGTTCGCCACATGTGCTTTAGAGACTGTTTTCCCCCCATATTTAAATAATTTAAGTCGATCGTGGCTAAAAGAGTTGGACGTTCGTCTTGTAATCGGAAGGTTGCCGGTTCGAGCCCCGGCTCCGACAGTCTTGGCTGTTTTGTCCTTGGGCAAGACACTTCACCCACTGCCTACTGGTGCTGGTCGGAGACACTGGGGTGGCGCCCCCCAGTGTCCGGCAGCCTCGCCTCTGTCAGTGCGCCCCAGGGCAGCTGTCGCTACAATGTAGCTCACCATCACCAGTGTGTGTGACTGAATGTAATGTAAAGTGCTTTGGGGTCCATAGGGACTAGTAAAGCGCTATACAAATACAGACCATTTACCAATAAAGTCTGGGAGCAGACAAAGAAAGAAAAATATCGTTTCTACAACTGCACCAAAGAATAAAACAGTTATTTATGGATTATTCAATTAAGGCGATCTCTTTTTTAAGTCACAATACCTGTAGAAATAGTTCGTTGCTTTTTAAGAAAGCCCTCCGTAAAGCTAGAACATCTTACTATTCATCACTGATTGAAGAAAATAAAAACAACCCTAGGTTTCTCTTCAGCACTGTTGGCCAACAATTCCTTTAAAGTTAACTAGTAATACTTTATAAATACGTTTTCTCTAATGGTTATAATGTCAACACATTCAGAATCATCCCACAGGCGTAAGAGGAACTTTCAATACCACTGACATTTATTTAGACTCCTTCACTTGATCTTTTTGAGTCAACTTCAGTCATTTCTTTCCTGCTACTAATCTCTGTCTCTCTTCCACAGCATGTCCTTCTCCTGTTCTTTTCTTCTCTCACCCCAACCGGTCCCAGCGGATGGCCCCGCCCCTCCCTGAGTGTGGTTCTGCTGGAGGTTTCTTCCTGTTAAAAGGGAGTTTTTCCTTCCCACTGTCGCCAAAGTGCTTGCTCATAGGGGGTCATATTATTGTTGGGTTTTTCTCTGTATGTACTATTGTTGGGTCTACCTTACAATATAATGCGCCTTGAGGCGACTGCTGTTCTGATTGGCTGCTGTGTAAATAAACTAAAATTAGGTGGGTAAATGTGCATATATACATTTAGAAACATTCCAGCTGTAGATATGAAACTTGTCTATTCTGAAGTGTCTCTACTTTCACAGGAAAATGTAATTGCTGCAATAATCATTCTTATTGTAAACTCTATGTACCCGACACGGTACATGACCATGACTGCACAGCCAGAGTATTCATATTATATTCTTACTAAGATTTAAAAAGGTATTATTGAATGTGAAGCTGACTGTTGTGCCTAACCAGAATAACTGTGATCACCTATGATAACTTAAATAACACCTTTTTATTTTTAGAAGGAGCTCACATTTGGTTTGTAGTTACATTTTTATTTTGAAAAACAAAACACGTGTCACTGCTGTCATCCAGTCTAACACAGTTGGCCCCTCAGGCCCACCACCACAGTTTGCTGTGACAATGTGTAGAGCAGACCTACTAACACCCAGAAAGCCTAAAAGTTCACCAAACATCCAAACTAAGGATTTTTTTATTCCAGAGGCTGAAAAAAAACAAACCCAAACCAGCTGAACATCTGTGGTTATCGCACCAAACTGCAGCTACAACTCTTCATCGAGTAAATAAAAGACCTCGGGGATAAAACATCCTCGTCTCACATTCTTTATCTTTATATGTCATTTAAGCCGCGCGTCTGCAGCGCTCTGTCTCCCACACACGTTTTTCTAGCATCTCAAAAAGCGACACTTCCTGTAATCACCATTAAACCCTTTACTGGGAAAAACTTTTAAAACATAGCAAATTCTAAACCAGTGAGTAGTGTTGAACGCCCCAATATTTTCCAGTTTGTAATATTGATTAGTGCTCATTAATGAGACAAAATGATCAGATTACTCGAGAGAATAATCAACAGCATCTCTGATTACTAAAGTAATCGAAAGCTGCAGCTAACACACTATTAAACGTGACTGAGCTAATATCACGTGATTCTCATAGCATGGAAATGTTGGGCACCATCATATACGCAAATGTTAAGCATACCAGTTCATTCACCGGCGACATAATTAATAACACAATTAAACAACATTAGTGGAACGTCGCATTTTTAAAGCTGCATTGCTCAGCTCGCTAAAGTCCACGTTCGTAATATGACCCGCTGCTGCACTTGGTCTAAGTTATGTGATTGTAAGTAAACGGTAATCCCGACGACACCAAGTCTCACACTGGTACACAAACAGGACAAGCAAAACTGAAATGTAAACTTCATCGAGACAGTTCCGATTCCAGGTAATAGCCCACGCCCATAATTTAAACCCCTGATTTAGCTATGGCCCAGCCGTGGATGCCCTGGGCGTGAAAGGGGCCTCTGAGGCCAGCGTAGTTTGTTCGCGGCCGGCTATACTTACATGCCGGGGTTCTTCTTGAATGCATTCGCAATGTCTTTGACAACTCTCTGGACCAAGACGTCTACCTCCTCCTCCGACTCCGCCATTTTTAGAGCACCGTCTTCTTCTGCTTCTTCTTCGTTGCTTTTATTGGCGGTTGGAAACGACAAATTGGAGCATTACCTCCACCTACTGGTAGGGAGTGTGGACCGGAATGGCGCTTAAGGATTAAGTCGTATCATATAAACGTGTATGTCTAAGAAAACCATATGCGTCACGTGATAGAGCGCCTGTGTCCTGCCAGACCTGTCGGCGGTCTGGTGGAGCATTTGGAGCCTCCCTATTTTCTAAACCGGCATTTCATCTCGGAGAAAATTATCCCAGAGAAGTAAAGCAAGTGTGTAAGTTCATCCCTAAATGTTTGTAAAGTATTTCCACATTACGCTTAACAACTGATGTATGGAGCCACAGCTGGACTGGCCGTCGGCCGCCGATGTTTATTATTATTTTGTAACAGAGAAGATGTAAACAATGAAAGATGGTGGATTGGCCAATTTGATCGACTCTGGGCTGGACAAATTACAGCAAATGAAGTTTTGTGTTGAGCACTTTAAAGAACTTTAAAGTTCTGTGTTGAGGTGAAAAGGAAATGATTTGTCCCGTACTTCAGCTAGAATGAAACAAAGACACAAAGCTGGAGTTATCGGGGCGATCGTGGCTCAACGAGTTGGCAGTTCGTCTTGTAACCGGAAAGGTCCTTGGGCAAGACGCTTCACCCACTGCCTACTGGTGGTGGTCAGAGGGCCCGTTGGCGCCCCCCAGTGTCCGGCAGCCTCGCCTCTGTCAGTGCGCCCCAGGGCAGCTGTGGCTACAATGTAGCTTGCCATCACCAGTGTGTGAATGTGTGTGTGAATGGGTGGAGGACTGGATGTAGTGTAAAGCGCTTTGGGGTCCTTAGGGACTAGGTAAAGCACTATACAAATACGGGTCATTCTGTGTCTTTGCTGCCTATTCTTCTGTCATTCTCTCCCCCTCCCTCTACTGTTGATACTTCAATCATGAAACTGATCAATGATCAGCTGATCGGCTTGTCGCTCTTGTTTGTTTATCGCCCACTTTGCGCTAGAAAGAGGAAATCAGCAAATAGACAACAGCAGCACGTTTAAGCTTGATAAGCTGTTGTTAGAATTGATTTAATATTACTTCCTAGTATCAGCTGATGTTTGCTGGAGCCACAGCCGTAAAAGCTGCTGTCATGATAACAGTTTGGATATGTGGTGAGAGGGAAACATGAAGATGAAACCAGGAGATGTCCTTACTGAATCATCAGAGCTGAACAGGTGATGGAGACACAGGTTTACCTTTTAGGTGACATGAATGAGTTGAAGGGAAGTTATGAACTGTTTCTGAGAGAAAAATAACACCAGGATCCTTTTCTACGTAGCTGACAGCTGGTAACTGTGCAGGGGCGGATCTAGCAAAGTTTTGCCGGGGGCCCAGGTAGGGCATTAACTGGCAAAGGGGGACACAAAGGAATACTTTTCTTTCTTATTTCATTTAAAAAGTCAGACTTTTGATAAATAGTTATCTCAATCTTACAACCAAAGTTTTCATCTGATTAAAATTTACAGAAATCCATTATTGTATGTAGTAAATATCAATTCTAATATATACCCTAGTAAGCTATAGTACTTTTTCCCGTGCTGTCTACAATTCTGTTAAAGAAAAATGTTCTGTTTAATTATTGTACAAAAATAATTGATTTGTGTGCATTTCTTTTACACATGCATTAAATTAAAGTTGATTATGTCGATATTAGATTGATCAGTGTTGCTGAACTATGAAATATTTTGGTACAGTGTATTTTTTTTTATATACAGGTATAACAGAACAGCTTTAGTGTTTTGTTTTTTAAAACTTAAGTATGAACTTGTGCAAAATGCAGCAAGATATTTATAAAGACAGTTTTATTGATCATAAAATACACCATATCGGATTAATATCGGTATCGGCAGATATCCAAATTTATGATATCAGACAAGAGATTCTGGGAAAACTCCATCAGGGCCATCAAGGGATTAACAAATGCCTTGCCGGAGTGAAAGAGTCAGTCTGGTGGCCGGGTCTCACATCACAGATCAAACAAGTGGTTGAGTGTTGCGAGTCCTGTGCGATGGAAACCCAGCCAGCAGTTGAACCACTGATGACAACAGCCCTACCCAGCAGGCCATGGCAGAGAGTTGGAGCAGACCTGTTCCAGTGGAAAGGTGGGGACTATCTGGTCCTAGTTGACTACTTCTTAAGGTACATTGAAGTCTGTAATCTGACCAGCAGCACATCAGCACGCCAAACCATCGAGCGGCAAATCTATATTTGTTAGATGGGGTTCTCCAGAAGTTCTGGTCACAGACAACGGACCACAGTTTTCCTGCCAGGAATTTGCTGAGTTTGCCAAAGACTGGGACTTCACCCACGTTACAAGCAGCCCCAGATACCCCAATGGGTAATGGTGCAATGGTGAAGCAGAAAGGGCAGTAAAGACAATTAAGTCACTGCTGGCAAAGGAGAAGGACTTTCACAAGGCTCTATTAGCATATAGGGCTAAACCTCTAGCTCACGGGAGCTCCCCGGCACAGCTGAACATGGTAAGGAGGATTCGGACCCCAGTTCCCATCTTATCTCAACAACTGCAACCACAGTGACCTGATCTTCAAGCATTCCGAGAGAAGGATGCCGCCATGAAAACACAACAGCAGCAGACTTTCAACCGACGTCACTGCACAAAGACTTTACCCCATTTAACATCGGGACAATAAGTGTGGGTCATGCCTACGAAAACCCAAGGGACTGTCCTGGGCGATGCTGGCACACCCCACTCATACATGGTGGAAACACCTAAAGGACAGCTGCGACGAAACCGGTCACACCTGAGAGTTGTGCCAGCATCCTCCAACCATCCAACCTCCACAGAGACTGGACATATGAAAAATAAATAAAAGAGAAGCTTTACTATGTCAAGTTAAAAGAGAATTTATGTTTACTAGTTGTTTAGAACATAAGTAAAAGTAGGAATAAGCAATGAATAATCATAAAATGTTTTCTATTGTTATGTGACAAAATAGAGGTAAGTTTGAATGTGAGTTTATGTTAAGGATAAAACATTTAGTTCAGGAATACATTAGAGATGTTTTTCTGAATAATATGTTTGGGTGATTTAATGATAATAGGGGGAGTATCCTTCAGCTAAAAGGGGGAGATGTAGAGGTATCAGCCAGGCCACAAGGTGGCGCTGGGGGATAAGAGTTGTATGGTTCAGAAGAAGAGTTAATAAAGTTACGTCTGGAACCTGCTTGGTTGTTTTTACTTGAATACCGGAGAAACAGAGTAACAATACACACATTAGTATTTGACTAGTGTCTAGTGTTAATATTTCAACACTGTTAAAAATGATAAAACTTGCAACAATTCACCGTTTGACAAGAGGTTTGGGAAAAGTATACATCTAGAATCCTGGATGGAGTCAAGCTGTTTCACTTCTTGTGACATGCCTAGTGCTGTTTTGGAGACAGGATTGTAATACCATGAAAAGGCTGCCATGTAAAGAACTTATTGGGAGAAACAACAGGCTGTGCTTAAAAAAAGATCTTTGCCAGGTTTGGATGAAATGATGATATAGTTACTGATAATGGCCCAAAGTCGACAGATGGGGGCCATTATCAGTTGGATTGTTTGCTCGGTTGGCAAACTGGTGTTGATCCAGATTTCTTAATGTGAATGTGAATTAATCAATAAGAAAATTTTTTGCAATCAAAAATGTGTGAGTCTTTATTTTACAGTTCATTTTCACATTGCTGTGCTTTTTGTGGGCAGCTTTTCAGCTCCTTGTCAGTTGGCCATGGTCCTTCTACCACACTCTCTCCTCCAGCCTCCGACATATGTCCAAAATATAACAGAAACAGAACAGAAAATATGAAAATGTACAGATACAGAAATCAACAATCTTCTTGTTACGCGAGTGTGTGTTTTTGTTTAGAAATGTGGCTAATAATGAGGGTCACAAGCCACAATTACGCCTCAGGAACCAGACATAGATAGATCCAGGAGATCCAGTTGATCCACAGCCCCCCAAGGGTACCAAAGATGTGAAGCCACACATCTCAACGACAACTGCACATCCATCCCAGCAGGAAAAGGAGGGAGGGACCCAAGAACAGCCCGACACTCAACCCTGAAATGAGAGAGGCCCAATCCACCCCGGACCACCCTGGAACAAATAGGAATTTAAATACATATAGCATCTGTATTTGCATCAAATGTCAGCTTTTCATCAGGTATAGTGCCCAAATATTTATATTTCCCTATCACCTCAGTTTCCTGAACATGAATACAAACATTGGGGCGGAGATGAAGTTTTTTTTTGTGTACCAAAAATCAGTTACAATTTCCTTTGTTTGAAACAGATTAAGGTCAAAAAGAAACGTCCACACTATGCTACAAAGTCATCTACAACTGGGCCATGATCACGATTGAGCATTGAGACAATCAATGAGTTGTCTGCAAACGTGTTTAAATTTCTGTCCTGGTAGAGGCTGTGAACTCTTTAGTACATCTGATAAAAGTGTTTGTTGTTCAATGGTCATGGCAATTTGCATATTAATGATCAGCCGGTCATAAAAGTCCATCTCCCCTCCAGACCATACCTCTCAAGTTACAAACACACAGGCCCCCCACACAGGTATTCTCTGGGGAATTTCCACGGAGCTGTAGCTTCTTTGTTTCACTCACAGCCCTAAGTTTATGATACCTTTTAAGCCTTTATTGTGCAGGGCGGTGTTAGATTGTTTCTATAATATTTTACATTGTATCTAACACACTTTTAAGTACTAAAATAAGCTACAAATATCATTAGTGACATAACATTTCTCCCACTGAAAACTGATGCACAGAATCAACCTTTTGGGGTTTCCTTACCTGGATGATTGAACATGCATCAAGACACATCTGTTAAAAATATTACTGTCTGTTCTTTTGGAGGTCGATCTGTCAAAAAGTCAATAAGCCAAGAAATCAGACCAGAGTCAAGGTTAAATGTGCTGGTGCAAAAATCTGGGGTTAAAAACAATTAAAAGCAGATAAAAATAAACCCAAACGGGGTCTAATAAATCCTTAGTGGCATACTTCCCTTTTTACATGTTTCACAAAATTTTTCACTATAACACTCATGGAGTCCTTCCAGATTCGATCTCTACAAAACTCAAGAGAGTTTGAGAAAACATAAGAAAAACAAATCCCAGTCAACTGCGCCACTCAATTTGTAAGGAGCTGTTGGTGTATTTTATCTGGGCCTGTAATTTTCCTCTCTTTCATCCTTCTAAATAATTTACAAACCACAGACTTATTAATATTAAAACTGACTGTTTGGGGGAAACATCCCTAAACTCGGCCAATTCTTCATTAAAATCATGAAACAATTATAAAAAATGTTGAAATCATTTGCAAGTTGTAGGTCAGACATGGAGACCGTTAGCATGGGCAAAACAGCTCAGCGGGTCGGACGTGCCTCCAAAAAAAATGGGACACTCAATTGCAAGTGACAAATGACTTAAATCCTCCCAAACAGGGTGTGAGCTTCCGGTATGCAGCAATGACTGCACTTCATCTTTGTATTTGATTTCAGCTCTTTTCACCTGCCTTTCCTACTCTGTGCTGTAAACAACATCATCACAGTTAAATGCAGCGTTTCCCTGATTTATGTCCAGGGTTTGTTATATAGAAATACATGAATTGTTTTCCTTGAGATGCACAAGTCCTCACAGATATTAATATATGCTGTGAGAGTCTCTGTTATTTCATCTAAGTAACTGCAAAAATACCCAACTGTCTTGAAGGGTCTGGGTCGACTTAGCTGAACACACCTGAACCAAGCGGTGCTGAGGTTTTGTTCTCTTTAACACTTTGGAAGTAGCGGTGTGTGGATCGATACTGAAATATCGATTCCTCTGATGCCAGTAATTTATGTTCTAGAATCGTTTCTCATAGTAAAATATCGATATTTTAGTAATTTGGGGTTAATTTGTAGTTTATCATTAAGAGGAACACAGTGGAAATATATATCATTTGGATTGTCTACATTGGAAGTAACTACTTCCTCTTCCGTCTTTTATAGTCATGTGCGAAATACGGCTGTATAAATGTGTTGCAGCCCCTTGGCGTGCGCACTCACAACAATAGCTGAGCGTAAACAGCCAAGACCAGGTTTGCAATACATATGGCCAGAGAGTGAGGTGTGGTGGCAACACCACTAACCTGTTAAAAGTTAGTGTCCTAAAGTAAGTCCCAGAGGTGGGACCAAGTCATTGTTTTGCAAGTCTCTTTATATTTATCTCTAAAACTTTATCCTCAATTCACGAGTCAAGTGAACAGTTACCAGCTGTCAGCTACGTAGAAAAGGATCCTGGTGTTATTTGTCTCTCAGAAACAGTTCAACTCATTCATGTCACCTAAAAGTTAAACCTGTGTCTCCATCACCTGTTCAGCTCTGATGATTTAGTAAGGACATCTTCTGGTTTCATCTTCATGTTTCCCTCTCACCACATATCCAAACTGATATCATGACCAGCAGCTTTTACGGTGTTCTACTGGCAAGGCAGAACTACTGGCGTTGGTCAAACATGTGATCTTTCATCTGTGACATTTGTGAGGTTATGTCAAACACACTCCGTCAGTCTTGTTGCTGTTTACCAACAAAATGTATAAAAATGTCGGGAGTTTACCTGCTGATATTTTTACGTGCGAAGCGATCGCGAAAACAGCAAACAACTAACAGCACGCTGATGCTGTTCACAGGACAGACAGAGTAAACCATCAGGAGGATCTGGTCTTCGTTGTGGTTCCCTTCGTACGTGTTGTTACTCCGATTTCAGCGTTTTCTCTTCACAACTAAAGTGTCCAGTTTACTTTGTGTTCACTCAAATGGAGTCGAGTCAATTACGCCCCCTGTGGCCAAGTGCCACAGCCTACAGCAAGATTAACTTGTAACACACATCTGCAGCACGTTCGAATTCGTTTCATGCACAATACATTCGCAACTTTGTCTGTTTGTGCGTCTTGCAAACAAACCTTTAAATTGAATGAAAAGATATTTTGTTTTTATTTTTGGCCTACATCAGTAGAAAATGCCAAATTATATACATAAAGTTATAAAAATCACCACTCCTGTTCGTCGGAATTTCGATATTTTTGCCCATAACAAATAAATACATCTTGAACAAATATATGACACATTCACATTTCACTAGTGTTGTAACATCACATGCTGTAAACATAGTCTGCCTGTGTCTTTTCTCTGGAAATGAACATTTTTGAGCCAATATAGGTAATTCATCAACATGGCAAATGTCACAGATGAAAGATTTAGTGTTTATTTGCTGGTTTGTCGGTAGCAGCTCCTGAAAAGCAAGTCTACACACATCTGTTTGACCAACGCGAGTAGTTCTGCATCGCCAGTAGATCTGGAACACCGGCTGTGGCTCCAGCAAACATCAGCTGATACTAGGAAGTAATATTAAATAAATTCTAACAACAGTTTATCAAGCTTAAACGTGCTGATGTTGTTTCTAGCGCAACATCCGCTAGTTTCCTATTTCTGGCGCACAGAGGATGATAAACAAACAAGAGAGACGGGACTTGCGACAGAAAAGCCAATCAGCTGATCATTGATCAGTTTCTTGATTGACGTAGCAACAGGAGAGGGAGGGGGAGAGGATTAGACAAGAAGAGGCAGCAGCGTAAAGACGAAGCAGAA